>JAHBBA010000383.1:0-16468 GCA_018806925.1 Skeletonema costatum | reverse complement strand
CACCTCCGTAGGTAACCTGTGCATCGTTTGCTGGGATCGCAGATGATACAGAAGCAACAGGTAAAGCGTTGGTGCCGACTTCTTTTGGTACGTCTGTTGGCGGGGACGACACCTTCTTGTGCTTGTAAAAGCAGCAGCAAATGACGAAAAGAACGGGAATAGTTATCCCAAGAACAAGTCCAATCGAATTTGTACTTGTATCAATTTCAGTTGTATCAAGAAGTTCAATTTCATCAGGAATGCCGCACATCTCAGAGGGAACATTGCTGCCGATTTCACAGCAAGCACGGTCTTCGTATTTGACTCCTTCCACTGAACAAAAGAAGAAGAGAACATTTCAGCGTTAAATGAGAGGATATGCTACAATATCTTCGCATTCACAAGCCACGATGACTTTATTTGCATCACTCACCATCTGTATTCTGCCACAAGTTCTTCGGGAGATCAGGCTTAAAAGGACATTCGGTAGGAATAATGCCAGGATAATCAGTGGAGTTGCATATTCCACATGTCGCTTCTTCTCCTCCTGCGAGGTAGCGAAGACCTTCCAATTGGCAATCCGAAAGATCAATTTTGGGACACTGCGCAGTCGAAAGGCGAATGAACCTCTGCAGCATGGTAGAAGACTGCGCATTTTCTCCTAGCACCTGTTCGAAGGCATCCATATGTACATCATTGGCTACAACGCCTAGGAATAAGGGAGGATCAACAGATCGATCAAATACGGGTGCAGAGTTCGTCGTGCCCATCTTCTTGGCTGTTTGTATGGGTATGGCATTCATTTTTGGTGAGATTAAAATGCAGTAATAATAGCAATCAAAGCAAGGAAGACGACACAAACCAGACGGAAATGTGTCGCCTCTTCAATACTCACTCCAGAAGAACTCGTAAGGCTCCACCCATGCCGTGAATTCAGTGTCATCTCCTAATCCTAAAGCGAAGAGTTTGTAATAAGAAGCCATGGCTCCAACTAAATCTCCATCAAAGTCACCAACAGGGGTCCAGATGCCATTGGTACTACATGCGATCTCCTTTGTTGCAAGACGATCCGCCTGTGCGCCGAGAGAAAAGGTGAAGATCTTTGCATCTCTGTTGTAAAGAGTAGCAAGTCGTTGAGTGCTGTCATTGATGAGGCTCAAGACCTCGTCTGTCTCGGGTCCAGCCGTCCTCACGCCGTCTGTCATGAAGAGAATGGCCACATTGCAGCCACTAGTGTATTCTTGTTCAATGGTCCGCTCTAATGCGTCAAACGCTTGCTGGAAGCCCGCATGGAAATTCGTGGCTCCGCCGTCGGTCAACTGTTGTATTGAATCAATCAGAAGGTTCTTATTCTCATTTGTTGCTCTGACTAGCAAATCTGTTCCTGAATCTGAATGAACTTGGTATGCGTAATCCGAAAAGGCAATCACGGCAACTCTATCCGAAATGGTGAGCGTCTTGATTACCGTGATTGCAGCCTCCTTTGCTAGATCCATCCTTCCATAATCAGACATACTGCCTGAAACATCGAGAACAAGGACGACATCTTTCGGACCGCTTGACGCAGCAACGAACCAAGGTCTTAATCGAGGATCGTAGTTGCCACATTCCTCATCAACAGTTCCAGGCAATTTCCTAAATAATCCATTGTGAGCACCGAAGTATGTCCACGAAGGCTGCACGTTATAAGAGTCCCAGAAGATCTCATCATTCTCATACTTTGTCCTCATGTAATCCTCAGCAAGAAGAGTGTAGCATGCTGTCTCTATCAACTCCGGATCGGTTGGATTATCATCTGTTCCCTGCGCTAGAGCCGAGGGAATGGAAACAATAGATGTTGTCTTATCCCACAGTGCGTTACACCCTCCTCCACCTCCACCTCCACACGCTTCGACGACGAGTTCATCAGCTGCCATACACTGCTGATTGGGGAACACAGAGGAGCACCCGTTGAAACTGCCCCTTGAACATTGGGAGAGGGTTTCGATGCTGCATCTTTGAGTGTAAGCATTCTCGACTTCATCGCGAAGTTTCAATGTGTCCTCTTCAATGCGCTGGAGGATGAGTTTGACTTCATTCTCTGCGTCGGTGCGGGCATGAGCGAATGGTTGGAGATGGCGTTGAGTTAGTGGGGTGAGAAGCAAGCCGCTGCAACTCTAATGATTCCGATAATCATAATCATGGTAGTAAAGAATGCTCTGTTCAGATTCAGCTCGGTCGAAGGCGATCGTCTGTGCTTGTGCTTGTGCTTGTGCTGTGTTGCAAATGTACTCCCCAAATAATAGTCTCTATCCTCACAGCAATAGAAATAAGTACTTAGATAGAATTGTGTCAATATTGTAATGGATGAAAGATTCTGAGGGTGCACGACAGCATGATTTCTAGAGAGGGTGCACGACAGCAGGTCAGTACCTGCTGCCGGAAGTTTCGAATTCCGACAATTTTTTGCCCACTGTGACAAGAGTGAGTAACAGATGAAACTTCTGTGCACTTTTCCATGCGAGCGAAGCGCACGCATCGAAATAAACCAAGGATGGTTGTTGGATCAAAAGCGACAGAATAAGCAATAGTTTTTTGTCGCCTTGATGTCGCTAGATGTACTTAGTAGTAGTACAACAATTCAGCAACCACCACCTGCAGGCACTCCAGTAACTCTTCATCTCAGATGCCGATGCCGATGCAGCAAGGATCTTCCTGCGCATTTTCCACACCGAGGGCGAGGGCAGAGCAGAACCAAACTGTCTCTTTTCGTTTTCAAAGTTACCACATATAAACATGAAGAGTATATGGGTGGCGCTCTATCTTTCCTGCTGCTATTCCTGCTTCCGATAATGGTGTCGGCATTCGAGGTGCGCTATGTATGCCCTATCCCAGTCCTCAGCCTCAGCTGAAATCAGGTCATCACGAAGCGATGCACATTTGCAACGCCACCGTCACCGCCACCAGCCACCGCCACCACCACCACCATCACCACCAACAACAAAATGAAAACCAACCAATCACTAGACAGATCCTACTAGGCAGCGGCACAATGGCCGAAGTTATCACTTGCATACCACCTCCAAAGAAAACAACATCACCAGATATGCCGGAAAAGATATTCTCCTCATCATCATCCAACAAAAAGAAGCCGTGAGCAATATGATACTGATAATAGTTCAGCAAACTACTTGCTCAAGCAACGCAGCAGCTGGTCCTGTCTGCAAAAAAGATAGACCGCGCGCGCGTCACTCGCAAATGAGACAGGCAACTTTTCTGACAGAAAGTGGCCGTTATTTACTCTCGCTGATTGTTTGATTTTGACAATGGTGAAGCCTTCCGCTACTAGCCACACTACCACAACCTCGCTACAAACAAAACAACAACCATGACAACCTTTTCAGAGCCCCCACCATCATCCACAGACGACGACTGCCAATCAGTCAGTGAAATCATCAACACCCACTTCAACACCTACCAACGTAGTGACACCAGCAGCACCAAAAAAAACGTCTCCCGCACCGCCGAGGCATTGCATCACCATGTCCTCTCATTCGTCCTTTCCACCAAGAATTCAAATGATGATGGCAACATGATGACAGAGGAACAAGTATCCAAAGAAGTGGCAGCAGCGGTAACTCGCTGTATGGACGGCGCCATGAGTATAATTGCCGCCTCTAAAAAGAAGGACAGCTGGGCAGAATCGGTAACGTCCATTTTGGAATTGGCCGCGGCGTATGCTACTACTGGAAAGGATCAATTGGTCGCCCGTGCAGTTATCAATAGGGCAATTGAATATTTAGTGGTGGAGAAGGATACTATTCGGATGGAGAGTTGTACTATGCTTGGGTGGTGTGTGGGGTATTTGGTGGAGAGTTGTAAGCCTGCTGTGTCCATTCTTAAAAAGAAGGGCAAACACAACAATGGTGGTGCAGCTAATAATACGAAGAGGACAAATGATGCAACAGCGGGATGGAAATTAGAATGTCTAATTGACATTGGCAAGGCGCTTCAACCACGTCTCACTGATAAAATTGCCAAGGTGCGGAATGCTGCCATTTCGGCATGTGTGCCCTTGTTCTCCTCCGACGGAGCTACTAAAATTGTCGGCACCACCACCACTACTGCAGATTCCAAAAACTTTGAAAGGATAATGAACTCTATTCAGAATACACTCTTGTGGATCATGACGAATGATTCTTCTGCACCCAATCGTGCTTTGGTAGCAAAGCAATGTTGTGGACGTAGTGTAGTGTCGAAAGAGACCATTCCGTATGTTATTGAGCGTGTAAAGGATGTTGATGTGAAGGTTAGGGAGGCTGCTTTGGATTCTTTGAGGGAGAATGTGAATTTGGATGATTTGACGGAAGATCAGCGGGTGGAAATCTTGCGGTATGGTTTGACCAAGAGGTGAGATTGATTTTTGTGAAATATATTTCCTTCATCGACCTTGCCATTCACATTCGCTGCCTTCAAATCAAGTCAACTAATCTCTAACCTTATCATCTCTGTTCAGATGCTCATCTACCCATGCCAAAGCAGTGGAGCTACTCTGTGCAAATTGGTTAAAAAGTGCCAAGTTCGATCCAATTGTGCTTCTTGACAGTCTCAACCCCGTCCTCAATGAGAGTGTCTGCGAATTAGCAACAGAAGTGATTATCAACATGGCATCCAAGATTGACTGTGACAACAGTGATGACGTTGGAGTGGAACTTGTTTCAGAAGCATTTTGGTGGGCCTGAAATCCGCTCATTCCAACAGCAGATTCTCAAGAAGAGATCTGTGACTCAAAATGATGATGAAGGTGGATTGAGCCCCAGTCTTGCCTTCTTTTGCGTGTCAAGTGCAATGCTGCTACGAACAAAGTGGAGACCATTTCGGATGTCATTAATGATATTCCCACGCTTTGTAACTTGTTGAATAGTCACGTTGACAAATTGATTGAGTTCAACAAGGAAGAAGATGATGATGAAGGAATGGACGAGGATGAGAGGGACGCATATGAAGATGCGCAAAACTTCATTTGCCTCCAGCTCATCCACATGGCGAATACATCTGAGTTGCAAGAGGAGGGAAGTCGTCGTCACTTCATCTCAATTATGCGTAGTATGCTGTCAAGGTTGGCCACTCCTGATGATCTAGTTGATGCCTGTGTGAAAACTATGGCACTGGCTCATGATACCGAATCGCACTTTCTTCAAACCATCTCTGAAATCCTTGTTGATATCGAGGATGATAACTCGACAGACCATGATGAGAAGGCCATCGTCGTTGTTCGTCAAATGAGAACAATTTCCATCCTATCATTTGTATTGGAAAATATTGGTGGCAAGATGGTTGGCAATCCCATCCTCGCTTCGACCCTGCAGCATTTATTACCAGCAGTAACGAGCAAGAATGCTGTCATCAGGGAGCACGGAGTGATTTGCTTGAGCAAGTTCTGCCTCCTCTCGGAAGAAGACAAGATAATGGACGAGTTTAAACCTCTCCTCATGCAAATTGCCGGTAGCGTTGAAGAACGTGTGGAAGTGAGGGCTCAGGCAATGTTGGCCTTGTGTGATCTTACTCTGCTTCACAAGGACATGTTGCAACTCTCTGATGAGGGTGGAAACAATGAATCTACCACCTTTAAGGAGCTGCTCCTTGAAATGCTTGGTCATCCCAAGCAGGGCATTGCTGTGATTGCCGCTGAGGTTGCAGCGAAGTTGCTCCTCGCGGGTTGCTTGCATGATCCGACCATCATTGCTTGGTTACTTGTGATTTACTTTGACGCATCCTTGACTGAAGTGGAAGATGACGACGATGTTGATGGATCAGAGGTGAAGAAGGTTGGCAGTCCCGTTCGTCTTCAACAGTTGCTGTCCATCTTCTTCCCCACATACAGTATGTCGAGTCTAGATGCCAACGATGCCATCATGGCTGCAGTTGGACCTCTCCTCACAATTGTAAATGGTAAATTGGAAGGAAAGAAGCAGGCGAAGGCACTCAATCAGTGGCCAATCGCAAAGATGGTTGAATACATTTGCTACAATGTGGATCTTGCCGACAAGAAGAAGAAGGAAGAGAGTGCCGACGAAACTGACCAAGCTGAAGTGGACAATGGCAGCCAAGTGAAGGAGGAGGGTGAGGGAGATAATCAGGCCGAGGCCACCGCTGAAGACGATGATACGGTTGTAGAAGCTAGCAGCACGCTGCTCGCATCGATTGATATTGCAGAGTTCCTCTCGGAGGAAGGAGCATCTGCACCAACGTATTACAACAGGGCTCTTGCCAAGATGCTTGGTAGTGCAAGCATTGATGTCGATGCCGAAGATACCGCATTGCTATCTCGTCTCAAATCCCAGGTCGCTGAAGCAGAGTATTCTACTGATGACGGTCCTACTGTGAACCAAGTCAAGAAGTTACTCACATTACTTGCTGATGTAGCCGATTTCGAAGAGGACGAGCGAAGTTATTCGTCAGAGGATACGAGCGGCGAACCCGAAGAAGAAGAGCAGGAGGAGGAGGAGCTGGATGCAAAATCTGTGGCCACAGACAAGGAAGATTTGTCAGGAGACGAATCATTCACAACAGCCACCTTTGAAGAGAATACTGAAAAAGAAAATGTCAGGCTAAGTATGGGTAGCATGAAATCTGCCCGACTAAGCATGGGCAGCATGAAATCTGCGATAGAGCATGAATCAGAAGTAGAAGAGACTCCTTCGAAACGTGTCAGCTTGGGAGCTGTCAACTAAGTAGATTAGAATGCATCATCATATTATACGTAGAAAAAGAATCGAGCAGATAGGGGATAAACATTATTAACTTGCATTTCATCTCAAATAATTTCAGTTACGGTGGAAGTTATCATTGCATTGCATCTTTATCAGTAATAATACATCTGCTGCGTACTCTGTCGCTTCATTTTATTTCTTCTGTACCTCATAAAAAGTAAGATTCATCCCATCAACGTAGCCCGAAGTACTGTGGCAATCTGAAAGAAGATCTTCACTCATGTCAGCAACATTAGTCGTCGTTACCTCGAGACCAACACGCTCACATTCCTCTTGGAATATTTCAATACCAAATCGATGCTCCGAATCAGCACACACCACGTAGGCACGCCCCGTAGTGGGGACCAGAGCATCGTAGATTGTTTTTGCAGCCGCAACAGCATCTGATGGTTGACAAATTATATCTGCAGCTAAAATTACTTCCACTGGATCTCTGTCTTCAAAGGTGAATCCCTCAATCCACTTGCCTGATTCATTGTTGCCAGTTTGTTCATAGAAATCTAGTTTTGCGACACATGCCACTTCTGACACATCGTTCAGCACGATGTTTTTGGCAATATTGTCTATAACCAAGTCGTTAACATCTGTGATTGTAACGCACGTCTTTTCTTCACAATTGCTTTGAGCGAATAATCTCGCTGCAGCAATACCAACGAGGCCACACCCTGCACCAATCTCCAATACTGACTTGCCAAGAATGTGGTGTGGGTTGGATAAGAGCCAACGCGATAAGACTATTGCTGATGGCCACATGACATATCCCACATCGCCCTGGCTTGATTGCCTGACTGTGACTTGACTGATGAGGATAGTTGTTCCATGATCATGATGTTCTCCGTCTCCCCCTTCTCCTCCTGGCACCGCAGGACCCAAGTTGTAAACTAGAGGCAGTCTACGCTCAATCTCTTCATTTGTAAATGGCATTCCCCTCGCCTGCATAGGAGAATACAACCCGCACGTTAAATCTAAATAATCCATCAATTTATCTAGGAGTTCCTCAGAAGGTTCATTAGTGGATGTCTCATATATTGTGATGTATTCTTTTATTCTATCAACCAATCGCTTCAATATTGCTTGACTTCCAGCACGTGATATCTCTTCACCAAGTGTATTGTCCAACTGTGATACTTTCGCCAATAATGAAATTATACGAAAGAGATTATCTATGCTGGAATCAGAGCAGAATTCTTTTATGACATTTATTGTTGCATCGGCGGGTGTATTATCGCCATCCAGATGGATGGAGGAGTTGTGGGCGTCTGATAGCATCGACACAAGCATTGCAGGAAGCCCGCCGTCGGCTTCACCGCTGCTCCTCTTTGCAGCATAGTCAATACGAGTGAGGGAAATTTGTCGTGGAGAAGATAGATGATCTTCCAGCGTAGCGAGTTTGTCGGTCGTCATGGTGAATGCAAGGGGAAACATAGCAGTAGATGATGTGTGATGTGTTGTGAGCAGATACTGCCGCTGTCCTTCTTCGGAGGACATGATTGTTTCCTTCATCTAGGGGGCTCACACTGTGTGTTCTATCATGCAAGCAGCTATTTGAGTTTTGGCAGCCCTTCAACTGGGGAGCTACACAAAACTCAGCCTACGTATTCCTACGTAGACCATTTATACTGTCGTTTGACACGTCATGTACATAGGAATCAGTATTATACTCCAATTTCCACTTACCCAGTAGGGGCTTAGAACGTGCCCAACACGCACCCCACACGCATCATCATGAGTTCGTCATCGAGTACAATATCTACCCATAGAACAAACAATGGTGGCAATAATAGCAGCGGAGCAGCAGCCGCTAGTACGGCTAGAGCTCGACAGGAGAACTCAGTCATCAATAATCTATGCAGATGGCGAAGATGAAATCTCGTGCACTGCCGGAAAAGAAAGTTGCAACGCAGAGAGTGATGACGGCAGTGCAATAAATCAAAACAACAAATGTCATGGTTCCTCCGTCGTCCAAACTGCATTGAACATTACAAAAATGTGCATGGGCACGGGGACGCTGGCGCTACCATTTGCTGCCGAGAAAGGAGGGTTAATATTCAATGTGGTTGGGCTAGCCTTAATTGCAGTATGGAATTATTATTGTGCAAATTGTGTGTTGCGTTGTTGGGACTGTCTTCATCCAAGAATTAAGAGGGGAGACTTAGACACAGATGTAGAAAGATCTTCTGCCCGACAGCCACAAGATTATGGGAGTGTAGAAGATCAAGAAAGACTGAAACAACTCGACAATAGAAAACCTCCTCCAGTTGGAACCACATCATATGCTTCAGTAGCTTGGTATGCGGCAGGTCCCGCTGGTCTGTTGGTAGTTGATCTACTCATGCTATTATTAATGGTCATGCTTATCATAGCCTACGAAGTCGCAATGATATCTTTCATTGATGACATGCCAATCACCACGGGCTCTAGAAAGATTGATATTATCATCCCAAGTGTGATCGTAGCACTTCTCTCTTGTTCCCCGGACGTAAGCTTCCTTTCAAAGTTCTCCATTATTGGATTGTTGGCTTTGGCTTTGTCATTCATCGTTATAGTTTGGCAGGGTTTGGTGGAGAATGGACTGGCGGGCTTTCAATCAACAATGAATTTATGGCCGAAAAATCTTACTGATGCGAGTAGTTGGTTTGGTGTTGTAGTCTTCGGTTATGGCATAGTACCATTCATATTGAACTTTCACGAGTCAATGAAAACACCCAAACATATTGGACTTGCAATGAAGATGGGATTGATTCTTGTCTTCTTTGCTTACATAGTCATTTCCAGTGGTGTGAGGATACTCTTCTCTCCGTCTCATTCCTTTGATGGAGATGTGTTGCAGGCACTCCCGACTAATTCTTGGCTGGCATTGATTGTTCGATTACTTATGACGTTTGTTGTTTCTATGACTGCTCCTCTTATTGTGGTGCCATGTGGAGAAATGATTGAGGGAAAGTTAGGAATAGGAGTGGATGAAGTTCGCAAGCGGATAGCGGTTCGTGTGCTACTTTGCATGCTATGCATGATTGTTTCTGAACATGCTCCTGGTTTTGTCCATGTTGTTAGCTTTATAGGGTGCTTCTGTGCCTCAATCATCGGATTCGTTCTTCCTCCTTTATTTTGCATTCAATTAAGACACAACACTCGGAAGGATAGCATGGCAAAGACAACGATGGATTTCATATCTTACTGTGATGTCGGTGCACTTGTGATTGGTATAATCACAACAATTTTGACGTCTACGATGACGTTTGGTGAGATGAGGAAGAGCCAGCAGCAATAGAAAGACAAAAGTTCATTGCAAACACCGCTACAAACAAATGAAAAGGCAAATCTAAATAGTGCTGTTGTTTAAATCAAGTTGTGCTCTACTTTAATATTTTATTTATGTTGTTAGAGGTATGTGTCTATCATCTGTGTCTGTCTGACCGATCTGGACTCTCATCATGGAGTCGTGGGGTGAATGTGCCGTGTATTATCTTAAGAGCAGGTCAATTCTCTATCGTCTGATGTGTCTCTGCAAGTATTAGAACGTGTACGTAGCAGGTCTTTATGTCTCTATGTGAATGTGTCTCTATTGTTTGGGATTGCCTCTATTGTGCATCGGAGCATGATGTGGTGTGTACAGTGGTGTCGTGCTCCAGAGCAGAAGAAGGTCATAGTATTTACTCAAAGCCACGTGTTAATGACTTTTCATACACGACCGAGAGTAGCTCATGCGGATGCCTTGCTGGACAATATTATCGGTAACGAATCGGCGATGGCAGGAGAATACGACTTGTTCATGCGGGCGGCAACGCCGGCAGGGTTGACACGAAGGAGGAGGGGTGAGAGGAGTGCAAAGCCCGATGCCGATGGGAGGGTTGTGGCGAGAATGGCGACGATGACCAAGGCAACTGAGGTGAAGATATTATTCATTGTTGCTGTTGTTATTTGTTGCTTAAGTAGTCGATGATGTTGTCGGTTGTGGCTTTTGGTTTTATGGGAGGTGGATATCGGAGTGGCTCCACGGCTAAGATAGAGTCAGAAGATCATGTGCATTCAATCCCATGGTCTGGGGTGGTGGCAGCTTTCGAGGGAAGATAGATAGAGAGCAGCCGCCCAGCCCAAAAGAGAATATGTAATGAATTCACCCATCTTTTGACACAACTCGGAGTTGCATTTTCACATACCTACGTAGCTAAATGTACATAAGTATGTTACCAATCTTGCTTTTCTAATTACAAGCGCATACAGTACTTACTTTCCCCTACGTAGAGTGTCTTGTTTCACTCGTAGCAAGCAAGAGCTAGAGTTTCATTCGTAGCAAGGTTCTCAAGCCAACAGCAATGCCTCAGCACCTGCCAATGCTCTCATAAATTTACAAAAGCAACAACAACAACAACTATTACATCAATCAACACTAAATAACAATGTCTTATCAATTTGAGCTTGCCCTCCGTCAGTATATTGCCGCCTTCGACGTCGACGGTACCAACAACAACAACATTTCTCCAGCTGAATTTCAAACTCGCTTCGACAATCTCTACCACCAATATTTCACCTTTCTTCCCAAGGATGAAAAGGCAATGGGAGAGGATGGATTTACAACTATAAAGTCGAAAGAGCCCCTCACACGCGAAGAGGTGTTTGAAAGGGAAGCAAGCAAATTAGCCAACGGAACCAAGGTGACTTTGATTCACTTCAGAAAGATTGGCTTGGATTGCATAGATATCAAGCTTGGTCTGGTAAATGGCGGGGAAGATAGTACTAGTACCGTCCGCATAGTGACGACAATCACAGCGGGGCAGGCTGTAACATCCAAGGAGATTGATGAGTCTCCCGAGAGCAACCTCTTCTTTCCTACAAAGCTTATGGCAGCTAAATGTGCAAGTGCTGGGTACAAGTGGAAAGAGTTTGGCACGTTCCAGACTAATCATGGACTGAAGACAAATATGTAATTTCATAATTCATACTAAATTAAAGTAGTGTAAACATTCACAAACATGTATCGTAAGCATGTGGTTCTAACTTGCGTCACTTTACTTTTCACGAGATTTACCCAAATCCAAACAGCTCCTTCAATATCACTCATACCGATTTTCAAGTGTCTGGTATTTCGAATTGCAACTGCCAAATAGTACAGAAATATCAGCTAACACAACACTCGGCAGGATAGCATGGCAAAGACAAAGATGGATTTCAATATTACTGTTATGTCGGTGCACTTGTGATTTGGTATGATAACAACAATTTTGACGTCGATGATGACTTTTGGTGAGAGGAGGAGGAGACAACAGCAGTAGAACGACAAAAGTTCATTGCAACCATCAATATCTACAAACAAACAAACAAACAAACAAGACAAATCTAAAATATGTTGTCGTTGAAACTGTGTTGTGCTCTACTTTTATATTTTGTTCATGTCGGGAGTATGTGTCTATCATCTGTGTCTGACCAGGGTGAATGTGCCAAGTAGTATCTTGAGGGCACGTCTATTCTCTATCGTCTGATGTGTCTCTGCAAGTATTAGAACGTGTACGTAGCAGGTCTTTATGTCTCTATTGTTTGGGATTGACTATATACATATGTACTAAGTTAATTGTTTGGGATTGCCTCTTCTATTGTGCATCGGAGCATGATGTGGTGTGTACAGTGGTGTCGTGCTCCAGAGCAGAGGAAGGTCATAGTACTTACTCAAAGCCACGTGTTAATGACCTTTCGTACACGGCCGAGAGTAGCTCATGCTTATACCGCATCATATCTTCGTCTAGGCCAAAGTCTAAACTTGCCGATGGCGGTCTGTTGGTGCTGGCTGGAGAATTCGTCGAGGCCTTGCTGGACGATATTATCGGTAATGAATCGGTGGTGACAGGAGAAGACGTCGACGGCGTCAAATTGTTCATGCGGGCGGCAGCGCCGGCAGGGTTGACGCGAAGGAGGACGGGCGAGAGGAGTGCAAAGCCCGATGCCGATGGGAGGGTTGTGGCGAAGATGGCGACGATGGCCAAGGTAACTGAGGTGAAGAGATGATGATTCATTGCTGCTGTTGTTATACTCATCTCAGTAATAATAGTCTATGATATGTCGGTTCTCGCTGGCTTTTGGTTTATGGAAGGCAGGTGAATGAATCGGGCCCTCCATACCTACTCCATATCCGGCCTCCGGCAGCATATGTAAGTGAAGAAGTGTTCACTTCCAACTAACTTCCAACTCTCGTCAATGCAATCAAGAGCAAAGACGTGGTGAAAAAAGCGAAGGTAGGTGGTGCATTTTGCGCGGGAGAGCAGCCCAAAGTATCGAATTCCTCCGTTGCAAATAAAGACATCCATCTTTTGACACAACTCGGAGTTGCAGCACATACATAACTAAATGTACATAAGTAGATTATCAGTCTTGCTTTTCATTACATTTCATACGTACTTCACTCCTACGTAGAGGTTCTTGTTTCACTCGTAACAAGATGCTCAGCAGTTGTTCATTCGTTGCAAGGTTTAATGCCTCCAGCAACTGCCAATGCTCTCATAAAATTACAAAAGCAACAACAACAACAACTAATACATCAATCAACACTAAATTACAATGTCTTATCAATTTGAGCTCGCCCTTCGCCAATACATTGCCGCCTTCGACGGTAACAACAACATTTCACCAGCTAAATTTCAAACTCGCTTCGACAATCTCTATCACAAGGATTTCACCTTTCTCTCCAAGGATGGAAAGACACTCACACGCGAAGAGGTGTATGAAAGGGAAGCAAGCAAATTAGCCAATGGAACCAAGGTGACTTTGATTCACTTCAGAAAGATCGGCTTGGATTGCATAGATATCAAGCTTGGTCTGGTAAACGGCGGAGAGGAACATGCCGTTCGCGCAGTAACGACAATCACAGCGAAACAGGCCGTGACATCCAAGGAGATTGATGAGTCTCCCGAGGCAAACTTTTGGTCTCCTGAACTTACTACGAAGCTGATGGTTATTGGAGCTGATTGTAAAAGTGTCGTGTACAAGTGGAAAGAGTTTGGCACATTTCAGACTAATATGTAATTTCGTGCAAAGTAGTGTAAACACTCATAATAAATAGATACTTATTGAAATCCAATCTTATCTTTCATCTCGAGTCTACATCCTAACCTCGGCAAGCATCGCCTCGGTGGCAATTGTGTTTGCGTTTTGTGACTCTTAGCATACCTTACCGAATACCTATTTTGAGGCAGTTTCCATGCTGTCATCTAATTGTGACGAATGAGGACCACACAACAAAAACGCACGAACCTCACAACTCCACCTCCACCAAAACCGACGGCAGTGATTGGCATTTTTGACACAAAACGACAATGAAACCAATCCGAGGAGGCGGCGGTAGGATAGAGAACATTCAATACAAAGGAAGAAGAATATAGTTATTATTATCAACACAGTCAACATCAATCATTTTTTAAGCACAAACATGAATCGACCATTTCTTCTCAGCCCTTCACGCAATCAATTGCAATCATCAGCGGTGCAGTTCTCATCAACCATGGTGACATCATCACACTTACGAACAATAACAGCAGCAGCAACAGCAAGTCGAAGAGTAGCATCATCAAGGTTGCTGCATCACTATCAATCGAACGCACATGACTCTTCAAGATTTGCACATCCATTGCACACGAAACGTAATTTAGAGTATCGACGAAGCACCACCATTTGCTCCACTTTTGGCATCAGAACAATGAATATCACAACGTCATTAAAGAATAATAATCATCCGCCACCTCCGTCAATGGTGAGCAGTAGTAGTCTCTCGTCATCGTCACGTTCGTTTCATGATGATGGTCGAGTCACCGCTGCTGCTGCATCATCTAGGCGACCATCACGACATTGTTACTCGACCATTTCAAGCAAGAGTAGCATCAATAATGACTCTCTTTCAAAACAACAACATCAACAACGCATCTCTTTATCTCCGCTAGCAGCTACTACAAACTCACAACCAAAGTCATCCACCACCACAACCACCACAATTCGAACCAAAACAACCAACGCAAACGATAGCGCCATGGACGACGAATACGGCAACATGGAATCCTCCGGTCAAATATACACCCATCCACAACCATACCACCTCGAATCATTCGGATTATTCGGCCATCACGTCCCTGCTGGAGGTGGACACCATCACCACCACTATCCCTCACCATTACCACGTGGAGTGCTCAATCCAGCATTCATCAACTATAACACCTATGGCACTTTGAATTCCAAACGGGATAATGTGTTGGTGATATGTCATGCACTTACGGGGAATTCTTCGTTGGAGGCATGGTGGGGTGAGTTACTTGGACCGGGGAAGGCGTTTGATACTGATCGGTATTTTATTGTTTGTGCGAATATATTGGGGAGTTGTTATGGGAGTTGTGGGCCTAGTAGTGCACGTCCTGGAATGGGTGGTAGTGGTGATGATGATGATGATGATGCGAATGTGCCGAGGAATAAAGAGGGTCAAGCAGTTTATGGAATTGACTTTCCGGATATCTCGGTTAGAGATACGGTTCGATTGCAATTGATAATGTTGAAGAATGAACTCAAGATTAATTCGATCAAGTGTGTGATTGGGGGTAGTTTTGGGGGGATGCAAACTATGGAATATTGTGTCATGGCTGGTGCGACTCGGCCGGATATGGGACAGAGTAGGATGATGATGGGATGCAATGGTGGCAGTGGTGGTACGGTGATGATGAATAATAATAATAGGAATGATGCACCTCCTCCAGCTGTTCCATATGGGTTGGGCGAATTTACAACGAGGAGGAATGGACGGATTGAACCGTTTGTACGATCGGCTGTCCCAATTGCTTGTGGGGCAAGGCACACGGCGTGGCAGATTGCCATATCGGAAACGCAGCGACAGGCTGTGTATGCTGATCCGAAGTGGAATAATGGACGGATTGATCCACAGGATCCACCTCATGCTGGACTATCCGTGGCACGACAGATTGGTATGGTGTCCTATCGTACTCCGCTGGGGTATCATCAGAAGTTTGGACGGGCATTGACGGATGAATCAGGTCCAAGTTATGGAAGTCGTGCCCCGTGGCAAGTCAAGAGTTATCTCGAATACCAAGGTAAAAAGTTCCTCGATCGATTTCGACCCCGTAACCTATGTCAAGCTGACGGAACAGATGGATTCCCACGATGTCAGTCGTAGCCGTGGAACTATGGAAGAGGTACTCTCTCACGTGGAAATACCCGTGTGTGTGCTTGGAATTGATTCGGATATATTGTATCCGCTACGAGAACAGGAAGAGATTGCTGCCTGGCTACCCAATGGGGAATTGAAGATTATACATAGTGATGCGGGACATGATGGATTCTTGTTGGAACAGGATCAGGTGGCTGCTCATATCAAGAGCTTTCTGTATTCTCATGACTAAAAACAGAAAGAAAATAGAGATAGGAAGATAGATGGCACAATAACAATAAATATTGTTGTCGAACGGAGAAGGTCCACCTATTAATGAAGACGAATGAAGAAAACTCGAACAAGAGGTCATTCCTCTTCGTTTGTACTAGGACTACTTTACAATTTGCTATCCTACACATTGCAATCAATACCCCCACCAGCCCACGGGCTGCAATTGCAATTGCAATTCACACTCATGTTTGATACACAATACTACCCGCAAATTTTGCCAACTTATCCGGCTGTTGGAACTCCTTCTTCGTCGACAGTCCCACCTGTACGTCGAAGTCTTCACTTTGTGCATAAATGCCGAACTCCTTAT
>JAHBBA010000379.1:0-43418 GCA_018806925.1 Skeletonema costatum | reverse complement strand
CGTCCCATGTACCAGGAGTGGGCTCTAAGTTTGATGTCCCATACACCTCCATGGAGATCGAAAAGATCCCAATACCTCTATGAATGCGCTTCTGGTGAGATTGTGCGGCCACTTCTTGGACGCTTCCAATCCGTGAGAAGGACATGCTTCCTCTTCCTCCAGAGGCATCCTTGTCTTTTACAACCCAGAAGCTTGGCTCGGGCTGTCCACTTTCGTTACACAACTTGACCTCGATTGCAACCATACTACGATTATTATCATCAATGAATCCCTCACCGGAAACGTCCCATCCCGTGCCGGCCTTCATGTATGATTTGACCCTATCGATTGACAGTTGCGGTAGATACACGTACAGCCATGTGCTGCCATAGTCATTTAACAGCGGCTGGCCGTGCTTGTGCACGAGTTTGGGTGCGAGATCAATGCAGACGTCCATACCAATGTAGTTGAGTTTGCAGTGGTCGCCGTCGATGTCGTAGGTAAAGTCTACATCGCCATGCCACTTCTGGCCATGGCCGGGATGAGCAAGACTTACATGGTTAAATCTTACTCTTGGATCGGGCCGTTGATGGCCGAAGTGATCCTGCAAATTATCAAATACATGACGGAGTGCCTTGGCTTCTTTCTCGGTCACTAAGTTGCCTCTCCACTGCACCATATTGGGGTCCTCGTCTACATCAATCTGTCCTGCCTGCTCGTTTTGAGCGGCAATGTTTTGGTTGACATTTGCTTCATTGGCCGCCATTTTATGCATTCATCATTCGGGCAATCAATTCATTGATGGTGAGAAGTATTTTGAATTTATGAGCAACTACAATACGAAACACACCGTCGCAACAGAGAGCGTCTTACCATACATAGAGGCGTCTTGGGTCTTTGGGTGTGATGAAGAAACAAGTGTGATCAAACCCAAGACACTTTGTCACTGGTACTCCGCGCTCCGCGCGATCCGTGAATGGTAAGTAAATACGTAAGTGACACCGACGCATACAACTATGTAACCGGAGGAAGATGCTTTCCCCAATGATACTGGTACTCACAACTGATCAGTGAACGAACAAACATTAACATGCGACGTATACTTACTACTTTTAAAAAGTGTGACCAAGACGCTTTGTCACTGGTACTCCGCGCTCTACGCGGTCATTCATACATATCCGTGAATGATTGTAGTACGTAAGTGACACTGACGCATACATACTGTGAGGAAGACGTTTTCCCCTTTGACACTGGTACTCACAACTGATCAGTGAATGAACACAACATCGTATTTGGATAGTCTCAGTATGGTATTGTTTGGCCAATTTGGAGGCCAAATCATCAGCAAGTAAGAGCAAGAGTAACCAAAGGGGACCGACTCGAGCAGCCGACTACCGTCCTGTTTGGCCTCGTCGTTGTAAGTGTTGTGGGCAAGGGATGGATGAGTATAATGTTCTTCTAGGCGCAGAAAGACGACAATAAATTATTTTTTGGGCTGTTCAAGTCGGCCTCCGCCTCAGTATCTGGTGGATGGTGGCGGAGGCGTTATGTCATACAGGTCAGAATTCGCACATTATTTAGAGTGCTACGATGAGGTCAAGAGAATTGAGGAGCATCACAAGTTGCATACAGACGCAGATGGACGTGATTTCCCGCCAGTGATGGGAACAGTTGTACGCAGGGCATGTAGAACTGTCCTCATCTCTGGCAGCAGACATTTTCATATGCCCCAAAGCTGTCATCAGCAAACCTAGTTGGAATCCTCAAGACAGTATCCTCTCTGCATATGGAGATTTGGAGAAATTATATGCGAATATAAGTTGATCGAATCAACCAAGTCTTTCCCTAACTCTTGCAGTTGCAGCATTCAAGACTGCAGAAATAAGCCAAATCAGATTTGTGCTCTGCCGACTTGAACATAACAGATCTAGGTTATTGAAGGAGGCTACAATGGTCTTGAACTCGCTTTATGGATAGCCAATCGTGATGAGAGAGAGAGGGAAGCTCGCTAGGTAAAAGAAGCAAAGCAAGGCAACGACAGTCATACACTTCGGGTGAAAGTATGATAACTAATGTTTGTCTCTTGTCAATTTTATAGTGTATAAGACAGCTCCGTACTACTTTTTGATGCACTGCAGTATAGCTCTTCGGTGCCTCCCTGCTAGCCCTTTGCAGCCTCCATTCGTTGCACCTTCACTTGGAGGCTCTTCATCTTCATTTGCATCCGTACAATATTCTTCTCGTCCATCACCTCATAATTGCTGCTAGTGCTGAGGCTTCTGATGATACTTCTGCAATCGCTTGTGCCATTCTGCAGCTTACCCAACATCAAAGTTTTTGTGCTCTTCATATCCATCAGCATTTCCAAAGTTTGAAACTCTGCCTTGATGAATGCAGACAAGTAGGCCATTCCCTCCGCCAATAAGGCCAGATCCTTTGCCATTGACATTCTTGTTGTCACTCATGTTGATTTTGCTCTTTTGAGCGTAGAGTGGATTTTTTTGGCTCTCCTGTCTGTCATGTACATAGAGCTCGTTCTCGTTAATCGCCTTAGCCCCCTCTTCTTTTGTTACGAGTTTTACGCCAGTGTTACTGTTACCTAAAATGTTAATGCTACTGCTACTACTACTACTACTCTTCCACTGTCAGCAATGCCTATCTATGGTGCATGCAACTAGAGCTCCAAACAATGAATTCTTGTCTCCCTCCTCGCCGTCCGTCCGTCACCACAATTATAATCCCTTTCTCGGGACCTATACCTACTACCGCTCTCGGCTCGACCTTCTTGATAATCATTCTGACACCATACAATACTATCCTGTGGATGGTTAACAATAGATTCCTCTGACTGTCAACGCAAAATGCCATCAAAGAAAAAGGCGAAAGGCAAGGGACGGGGGGCGACAAATCAAAAAGCGGTGGAAAGCCATTAAAAGTGTGCTCCGTCAATATCGGCGGGGACTCCGATCCGATACGTGTGGTCACCGCCGCACCCAATGTTCGACAATCATCACGGCTAGTTGTGGCCCCGATAGGATCCACAATTATCAATGATGAAGGGGAGGAGATGGAAATCAAAAAGACTGCAGTGGGCGGTGTAATGAGCGAGGGTATGTTTTGCGATTCGAGAATGTTGGGATGGGGGAGCGGCAGCAGTGGAATCGCCGCTCAGGTTCCCGATTCATTTGAAGTTGGATCGGCACCACCTACTTCCAAGCCGGGGGCACCTCCGACTGCATCTTCAGAATCGGCAATTCCTGCTGTGGAGGTGAAGCCATTGTTTGAGAAGAAATTGACCAAGGAGGAGAAGAAGAAGTTGGCGGAGGAGAGGAAAGCGGCAAGGAAGGCTGCTAAGGAGGCAAAGAAAGCTGCTGAATCATGATGACCATTATTTCTGAAAATAGCGCTTATAACTATTTCAGGGGGGATGCTATTGCGTCGAAGAAGTTGGCTCGTCCACACGTTATTAACAAAACAAAGATTACGTTACAAATACGTGACATCAATGATGCAGTAATAATTTGACATGTTGCATCAAATTTGATATTCGACAGCATGACTGGTATCCGCAGCTGTGGCTCTAATCTCCGTACCATCTGCTGGTCTTGCCATTACAGTATCCGGCTTCCAAACAATGTCATCATCACCGTGTACATTAACTAAATCGTACCTATCAAGCTTCCTCGCCATCATTCCCAAGAACACTTTCATCTCGGCCATTCCGAGTCTCTCCCCGATGCAACGACGCCCACCCTCCCCGAAGGGCATCCACTCAGATGGCTTCGTCGTCTCATCAAGCCACCTCTCCGGTTGGAAGCCTTCCCTGACATCCATGTGACTCCCATCTTCCTTAAAAGTGGAGGGGTCATTCCAATGGGTTTGCTTAACGTTGAACAATGCAAACCAGTTCTTCGGGATTTGCTTTCCGTCCACCTCCACCGTATTTTCAACCAAACGCATCTCGCCAAATTCGATGGGTTTTACGCGGAGGGTTTCCTTGATAACCGAGTCCAAGTAAACGCTTTTATCAAGAGTCTCTCGAGTGAACTCCTCTCCAAGCTCGGCGACAAGCTCATCTTGCTCAGCCTTGATCTTCCTCCAAACGTTTGGATGAAGACCCAAAAGAAGCGATGCACACGTAAGTGTCGACGATGAAGTCTCCGACCCAGCAAAAATCAAGATCATTGCATTATGGATCACTTCTTCCCTCGTTAGTTTGCTCCCGTCATCATCTGTGGCAAAGTATAGTTTGCTGAGTGTAGAACTGTCTGGACCATCCCTCTCCAACTTGTCAAGCTTTTCTTCAATTTTAGAAAACAATATAAGTTCGTGCACGTCCCACCTTGGTCCATTTCATCAATCCAGGTATACGGAATGGAACCAGCAACATAGGATCCATGATGCATTTGACCCAAATTTGTACCATCTTGTGAAATTCAGGAATGTCTTCCTGTTTCAAATCTAATCCCAAGATCAAAATAATTGCGACGTTATCGTCATTCATGAATAATACATACGGGAGATAGCCGCATATTCAGATTCATTGAGCGGTGAGAATACGGGAGTTGCACATTATACAGATATAGAGAGCGGACACAACAACAACAAATACCATGCATAGAGGTCCTTCAAAGACCATGAAAAGTATATTGTATCAAACTTATTTCAGAACATTATTCTACTTATTACTTTTAACCGCAATCAAGCTCCTCTCAAATTGGGCATAGGCGCACGATCACTTTCCGACGGCTGGGCCACCTCATCTTCATCTTCATCGGCAAAATCAGATTCAGTGCTGAAGTATGCTTCGAAGGCGGTAGCGGTAGTAGACGGGTCCTCTATGCATTCATTCTTGCCTCGGATAGGATTGAATTTGCAGCCTTTAATGGCCTGACACTGCGACATGGTAGTGATCCAATTGCTATTGTTGGCCGAGCTGCAGTCCCTCGTGCATTCATTCTTACCCCAGGCAGTATTGAATCTGCAGCCATCAAGCGCCCGACACTGTGACAAGGTAGTGCGCCAGTTGCTATCATTGGCCGAGCTGCAGTCTACCACCTCTATGCATTCATTCTTACCTGGGGCAAGATTGAACGTGCAGCCTTCAAGCGCCTTACACTGTCTCGTGGTGATGACCCAATCAGGATTATTGGCCGTGCTGCATTTCACCTCTCTATCGGTAAAGTCACATCTAGTTGAGTAGCCAACCAAGTCGCATCCTTCCAAGTTGTTACAGTCGCGAGTAGTACCTAAGTCGTCAGGGAAACCGATCGCAGGGCAATTGTTGTAGCATGCACCCTCACCATGCTCGTCATTTACCCAGAGGCAGTGGGACCACCTTTCGCAAGTGTTCATCCCACGAGTTGAACAGTCGCGTAGGTCGCCATTTGTTTTAGTTTGAGCGTTGACTCCGCCCAACATGGACATACCAGCAAGTGCAAAAAATGGAATAATAATCTTGGCCATCGCGTAAGTATAAGTTTAAGTAGAGTAGGTGTTGTTGTCTGAGATGTAGATGTGTATGTAGATGTAGTTGTAGATGTAGTTATCAATTGGTTTGTTGTTGCTGATATGTTGTTGTGATGCTATAGAAATATGTCAGGTTTGCTTTGTTGCCGATTTGATTTTATGAGAACAGTTCTTTACCACTCGCTGCAAACCCCGAAGAGCTACTCCACATACCAAGAGCAGCGTCTTGGAAGAAGAAAATGTGGGAACGGATGACAGAAGCAATACACAAGTGTCTGCTGAGACATGGACTGGTACTCAATACTATTTTAGCTCTCGAATAATGACATCGCCGTTCACGAAGATTCATCCATGTCTCTGAACCTCGAACCTCACCTCCCTCCCGCCCACTATGTGCTTTCACTTAGAGAGGTGACAATGTCAATCAGTCAACATTTTCATAATCGACACACCACATGAATCATTTCAGCTGCATTATCTGCATTATTTGCCTGCTTTCTGGCAGCGTGGGAGTTTCGGCAGCATTCCAGTTGCTCGTTCTGCCACTGTCAATGTCGTCATTATCGTCTTTTGATATACCTGTCAGGCAGCAGCAATCTCGACTGCGGCACATTTTTGATACACCACTGCCACCATCGCCACCTATACAAACTACTTCGTGCTCCAATTATCTATCAATTGAGAATAACATCGATTTGTCGTCAATCAAACGTGATAGAGCACGCACGTTGGCCAAACAGGCATCGAAGTTCATCCTGCATCTCCGGAAACAACTCAACACAAAACAGGTCGTTGCTATGTCTCTGATGTTATCATGGCTTATTGGAGGCACAGTTGTGAATGGTGGAACAAAAACACGCCTTGGAATCACTCGCAGTACTATTACGAAATCTGCGGTACACCCAACAGTTGAGAAGGTTGCGTTCAGCCAGTTTTTGGACTACTGTGAACACGGAGGACAAGGACAAAGGTCAAAATCTATAGTACATTTCGACAATGAGGAACTTGATCCCTGACAATCGACTCGAGCGCAAGATTTTCAAGGCAGGATGTACATCACGACTAATAACATTCTAAAATACATCTACGCCAAACAATTTCATCAGAGCTCCTTAAATTGATGAGTCTGCTTGACAAAACAATGATGCCATTGATTTCCTAATGCTGCCCTCCCGATAGCAAAGAATTGCCACAAGTCCCCACACAAGCACAAGCAAAAGTAAAGTAAAGTATTGAATGCTACATGATGGAGATATTATTTTTGTGTTGAGACACAGTAAGGTACACTAATCTAACATACTGCGTACGTCATATGTGCACCTTGCCGAATGTATTAATAAGGTTTTCTCAGGGTTTGCTTATATGTCTCTTTTCCAACTGCACTGCCATTATTATTAGTTAGCAATGTAGCACATCATACTAACTATCCTTTCTTTGGATGGCCAATCTTCATGACACGTTAATGCCGAGGTGAGTAGAAGTAGAAATAACTAAGACAATGCAACTGAATACTTAGTGTTATGGAGAGGACCTACATTTATTTACATACATCGTATCATCTCTTGAAAAGTAACAATTTATCATGAAAAATGTCCACACGTTGACACACATCGAAGTTATGTATAACAAAATCTCATAAAATCTAATCCAAATGCCGCTTGCTTGGGGCATAAACGATGGGTGCAACACAATCGGTAACACCCCATGTACGGGCACTCACGAGAGTGAAACTAAGTTTGGCCTCGTCCCATGTACCAGGAGTGGGCTCTAAGTTTGATGTCCCATACACCTCCATGGAGATCGAAAAGATCCCAATACCTCTATGAATGCGCTTCTGGTGAGATTGTGCGGCCACTTCTTGGACGCTTCCAATCCGTGAGAAGGACATGCTTCCTCTTCCTCCAGAGGCATCCTTGTCTTTTACAACCCAGAAGCTTGGCTCGGGTCTGTCCACTTTCGTTACACAACTTGACCTCGATTGCAACCATACTACGATTATTATCATCAATGAATCCCTCACCGGAAACGTCCCATCCCGTGCCGGCCTTCATGTATGATTTGACCCTATCGATTGACAGTTGCGGTAGATACACGTACAGCCATGTGCTGCCATAGTCATTTAACAGCGGCTGGCCGTGCTTGTGCACGAGTTTGGGTGCGAGATCAATGCAGACGTCCATACCAATGTAGTTGAGTTTGCAGTGGTCGCCGTCGATGTCGTAGGTAAAGTCTACATCGCCATGCCACTTCTGGCCATGGCCGGGATGAGCAAGACTTACATGGTTAAATCTTACTCTTGGATCGGGCCGTTGATGGCCGAAGTGATCCTGCAAATTATCAAATACATGACGGAGTGCCTTGGCTTCTTTCTCGGTCACTAAGTTGGCCTCTCCACTGCACCATATTGGGGTCCTCGTCTACATCAATCTGTCCTGCCTGCTCGTTTTGAGCGGCAATGTTTTGGTTGACATTTGCTTCATTGGCCGCCATTTTATGCATTCATCATTCGGGCAATCAATTCATTGATGGTGAGAAGTATTTTGAATTTATGAGCAACTACAATACGAAACACACCGTCGCAACAGAGAGCGTCTTACCATACATAGAGGCGTCTTGGGTCTTTGGGTGTGATGAAGAAACAAGTGTGATCAAACCCAAGACACTTTGTCACTGGTACTCCGCGCTCCGCGCGATCCGTGAATGATAAGTAAATACGTAAGTGACACCGACGCATACAACTATGTAACCGGAGGAAGATGCTTTCCCCAATGATACTGGTACTCACAACTGATCAGTGAACGAACAACATTAACATGCGACGTATACTTACTACTTTTAAAAAGTGTGACCAAGACGCTTTGTCACTGGTACTCCGCGCTCTACGCGGTCATTCATACATATCCGTGAATGATTGTAGTACGTAAGTGACACTGACGCATACATACTGTGAGGAAGACGTTTTCCCCTTTGACACTGGTACTCACAACTGATCAGTGAATGAACACAACATCGTATTTGGATAGTCTCAGTATGGTATTGTTTGGCCAATTTGGAGGCCAAATCATCAGCAAGTAAGAGCAAGAGTAACCAAAGGGGACCGACTCGAGCAGCCGACTACCGTCCTGTTTGGCCTCGTCGTTGTAAGTGTTGTGGGCAAGGGATGGATGAGTATAATGTTCTTCTAGGCGCAGAAAGACGACAATAAATTATTTTTTGGGCTGTTCAAGTCGGCCTCCGCCTCAGTATCTGGTGGATGGTGGCGGAGGCGTTATGTCATACAGGTCAGAATTCGCACATTATTTAGAGTGCTACGATGAGGTCAAGAGAATTGAGGAGCATCACAAGTTGCATACAGACGCAGATGGACGTGATTTCCCGCCAGTGATGGGAACAGTTGTACGCAGGGCATGTAGAACTGTCCTCATCTCTGGCAGCAGACATTTTCATATGCCCCAAAGCTGTCATCAGCAAACCTAGTTGGAATCCTCAAGACAGTATCCTCTCTGCATATGGAGATTTGGAGAAATTATATGCGAATATAAGTTGATCGAATCAACCAAGTCTTTCCCTAACTCTTGCAGTTGCAGCATTCAAGACTGCAGAAATAAGCCAAATCAGATTTGTGCTCTGCCGACTTGAACATAACAGATCTAGGTTATTGAAGGAGGCTACAATGGTCTTGAACTCGCTTTATGGATAGCCAATCGTGATGAGAGAGAGAGGGAAGCTCGCTAGGTAAAAGAAGCAAAGCAAGGCAACGACAGTCATACACTTCGGGTGAAAGTATGATAACTAATGTTTGTCTCTTGTCAATTTTATAGTGTATAAGACAGCTCCGTACTACTTTTTGATGCACTGCAGTATAGCTCTTCGGTGCCTCCCTGCTAGCCCTTTGCAGCCTCCATTCGTTGCACCTTCACTTGGAGGCTCTTCATCTTCATTTGCATCCGTACAATATTCTTCTCGTCCATCACCTCATAATTGCTGCTAGTGCTGAGGCTTCTGATGATACTTCTGCAATCGCTTGTGCCATTCTGCAGCTTACCCAACATCAAAGTTTTTGTGCTCTTCATATCCATCAGCATTTCCAAAGTTTGAAACTCTGCCTTGATGAATGCAGACAAGTAGGCCATTCCCTCCGCCAATAAGGCCAGATCCTTTGCCATTGACATTCTTGTTGTCACTCATGTTGATTTTGCTCTTTTGAGCGTAGAGTGGATTTTTTTGGCTCTCCTGTCTGTCATGTACATAGAGCTCGTTCTCGTTAATCGCCTTAGCCCCCTCTTCTTTTGTTACGAGTTTTACGCCAGTGTTACTGTTACCTAAAATGTTAATGCTACTGCTACTACTACTACTACTCTTCCACTGTCAGCAATGCCTATCTATGGTGCATGCAACTAGAGCTCCAAACAATGAATTCTTGTCTCCCTCCTCGCCGTCCGTCCGTCACCACAATTATAATCCCTTTCTCGGGACCTATACCTACTACCGCTCTCGGCTCGACCTTCTTGATAATCATTCTGACACCATACAATACTATCCTGTGGATGGTTAACAATAGATTCCTCTGACTGTCAACGCAAAATGCCATCAAAGAAAAAGGCGAAAGGCAAGGGACGGGGGGCGACCAAAAGTAGGAAGGAGTTGAGGAATGATTGCGCGGCGAGTGTGAAAAATGATGTCGAATCTCAGATGCAGGGGCTAAAGGTAAACAACAGCAAGCAAGATAATGAGGACGAGGACGCCTTATTGGAGGCAGCCATCAATCTCGCTGCAGCTGAAAGGGAAGATCTAGACGCTACCGACGCGGAGAAATGCGATCATGGATTTGTTCCATTGCCCGACATGTATGGCTTTGTTTCACCGCGGCCGCTGGAAGAAAGTTGGTGTGAGAAGTTCACAGATTCATTTATGAGTGAATTTATGGCTACCAACAAAGGTTGCATCGGCGATCGCTTTCTCATTGCTGTTGAAGCCACGAATTCTTTTTATTTCGGCGTGTGGAATGATCCCCATGTGATGCAAACGAAAATATCCTATCTCCTTGCGAAGGGGGTGGGTGCAATTCTTGAGAAAAAAGTCGATAATGCTCGTCAATCTGCAATGCTCGCGAGCTTTTTGGAGCAATACAGAGCTGCTTTTGTTTGCAAAAATCCTCCTAGTCGTGAGTCTCATCTATTAAACCTCTTCAACGGTGGGACTCGCATCCACAAAGACGATCCTGCATGGAACTGGGGCAAGATTAGTGAATTATCGAACGACACCTGTGACGAGCACACCATTGTTAGCTTTTTCAGGAAGCGCGTCCCATGCAAATGCTTGGATAGGAGATACAAAGAGGTCAAATCCATTGTAAAGATGGGCCGATGCAGCAATCCAAGCTGCCCTCTCCCAGATGGGCAGGTTGAATGTAGTAAATTGTTGTATTGCTCTAAGTGCTTTACGGCATGTTTCTGTTCCAGCCAATGTCAGAAGGCTGCATGGCCATTGCACAAAGAGCACTGCGAGGCATTAAATGAGATTCCACAATCGTTTAAGTTTAGAGTAGTTTAGTTGAAATTGTGGGGGAGGGGAGACGAAGTCGAAGTAGTCTAACTATAATCGATGATAATATGAATTTACTAAATATGAATTATGATCCGTGAACAGCCTCTTGTCAGTATTGGTCTCTGGCCAATGCAATTGAACAATGCATGCTGTTATGTCATTACTGAATGATTCCAATGTGGTATAGACCAGCCTTGGACAACGCTCAAGATCAAGATTCCAGCATGAAGTGATTGTCATTCCAATAACTCATCATACCCAGCGCATACTCCGCTGCCCACCTTCCAAGTCCCATCGAACAACTCTCGCAACAAATGATGCCACTGGACGAGTCACAACATCATACATGGGAGATCGGAGGAGGTATAACCCATGACGACTACGTCTCCATTCCAATTCTGCAAGTTTGGCTTCTTCCGCCGAAGATGGAGAGGAAGAGGGGTAGTAGGGTTGGTTATGTTGAGGAGGTTGACCTGTTGATTGTTTCGAACTCGTCGTCCCATGAAGGAGGAACCTCTACGAATACTCTGTCGACTGTTGTTTGTGACAGCATCACCTCCACAGCCACTATTCGTCAGTCTCAATAACTGATCCGATATCAAATCCATATGAAGTGAAACCCATCAAGCCTTCCAAATCGACCAAGAAGAATTAGACATCCCACCTCTGGGATGCTGTTGCTGAGGGAGGACAGATTTTCTACGTTGCCAATTCCGTATTGGGGACGTAAAATGTGCAACATCTCACCTACGCGTTTATTCCCAGAGGAAGTCAATCGTTTTGAGATCCATTCGATCAAATGAACATTTGTTGACTTCTAGATGATCCTGAACCTGGATGCTTGTTCATTACATTTCTTCTGTGCGTATGTAAGTAGGTACTTGCCCTTTGCAGCCATCATCCCTGCACCTTCTCTTGGTGGCTGTATCTTCATGGCATCCGTATCTTCTCCAACATCGTAATTGCTGCTAGTGCTGAGGCTACTGATGATACTGCTGCAATCGCTTCTGTCATTCTGCATCCTATTCAATATCATTGCTTTGATTTGACGAGTAATTATTATTTATAGATTATTTATAGAAACAACTTTTCTTGCTCTTTGCTGTATCGCACATATATTCTCTCATCTTTCTGCGACTGCACCTTCTGTTGACCCAACTTGCTCGTCCGTCTTATAGATGGGTCAAGCCAACACTGTCATCGTAAGTTTCTCTCTCTTCGGCTTTCTTTTAATCCAAACAAGTACAGGGGATGCGCTCTCTCAAGAAGGCAGCGAGGGTGGGCCTGTCGGCATTATGGATGCGCACAACTTCATGCCAATCAATCTTGGGCTTTGTTTTGTCCAGTACAACCGCCTTGTGCTGATTGAAGAAGTCAGCATAAGAGGCGTCGACCCCGGCCATATCGATGTTTCCGTTGAGGTATTGCTTCGTGGCAGTCATCAAAAAATATGACACCAACCAATCAATTGATTCGGACGATCCCCACACCGCGTCCTCATTCGTGAGTGCCTGAGTAATCTTGAAAGAGACCTCCATATTCCCGACTTTATCAATAGCATCGTTATATCCTTGCCAACCACTTCTGAACAAACGGTACACAGGTCATTCCCATCTCATTCATATTCAGTCCATGATTGCCGTTGCAACGTCCTCCGATCTGCATACGCTGCATACGAGAAGAAAGTGATGGCGATGATGAGTCCTCCGCCCCCTTCATTTTGTTGGCTTTCGACTTTTTCTTTGCACTGTTACGGGCCTTTTTCTTTGTTGATGGCATTGTGTGATGAATATCTTTGTTGGTGGCTTGTGTGATGAAATATAATGAGCGGTTTAATGCAAAGCAGCAATAATCAAACATGTTTTGGGGATGATTGAAAAAGGAAGATCTCTGATCTCTGGATCTATATGTATCTGAGAGAGAAGTAGATACCTAAGACGAAAATACCGTACAGTTACATATTTGAGAAAACGAGTCTTGCCCAGTCTGTTACCACGTATTCTAAGGCGAGGTAGTAAGTTGTATTGGGGACTGTAAACTGTGTTCAGGCTTCGCTTGGAGGGTCAAGCAGTGATCTGATCATCTTTCATTGCTCCATTCTAGCTTAGTTTTTATGTTTATGTAGGTTGACCTCTTGTAACATAAATGATCAACACGTTATCGTACATTTTTACCTTCTTTCTGTGACTCATGATTGTGTTTGACCCAACTTGCATGTCCTTCTAATAGATGGGTCACGCCAACACTCCACAGATTTCGTCTTCTAATCCAAACAAGTACAGGGGATACGCTCTCTCAAGAAGGCAGCGAGGGTGGGCTTGTCGGCATTATGGATGCGCACAACTTCATGCCAATCAATCTTGGGCTTCGTTTTGTCCAGTACAACCGCCTTGTGCTGATTGAAGAAGTCAGCATAAGAGGCGTCGACCCCGGCCATATCGATGTTTCCGTTGAGGTATTGCTTCGTGGCAGTCATCAAAAAATAGGACACCAACCAATCAATTGATTCGGACGATCCCCACACCGCGTCCGCGTCCTCATTCGTGTGTGCCTGAGTAATCTTGAAGGAGACCTCCATATTCCCGACTTTATCAATAGCCTCGTTATATCCTTGCAACCACTTTTGAACAAACGGTACACAGGCCATTCCCATCTCATTCATATCCAATCCATGATTGCAATTGCCATTGCGACGTCTTCCTCCTAGCATCAGCATACGCCGCATCCGAGAAAAAAGTGATGATGAGTCCTCCGCCGCCGTCATTTTTGGCTTTTGGCTTTTTCTTTACTTTTGCCCAGAACTTCTTCCTTTTCTTCTTTGATAGCTTGGACCAATAACACCAGGCCCTCACAAGGGATAAAACAAGCCAGAAGCACAAAGCATGAAGTATTGTTAGCCAGATCAATGGAAGACGCCAGATGATGGATGATGATGATGAAGGCATGGTAATGGTAATGAAATAATAAGCGGCTCCAAGCAAAATAAACATGTTTGCCTGGATGATGATAGAAGAAGTGTTATCGTCATCAAGTGGAGAGTCTTCTACAGAAGAATGAGAGGCCTCCTCAACAAGAGATAATGCAACCAGCACTATTAGCCAGCTGATGGATGGTGTAGGCATGGTGATGAACAATGAGCCGTTCCAACCAAAGCAGCAAAATCAAACATGCCAGTGTCGTATAGAGTAGTGTAGAGCTCGTTCTCGTCAACCGCAAGTTAGTATGCGGCAAGCAAGTTTGAGAAGGCAAGAGGAAGAAAGAGAAACCAACATGTATGTGTCATTTCTTATGTGTCAGGAAGAATGTCGTCATTAAATATCACAAGTTGCAAATTCAAATCACCAGCTTCGAGCTCGCTCTTTTTGAAATGAATCACGTCCGTTGCCCTACACATAGCTAGCTGTAGACCATGATACGATGACGATAGTCAATTACGACACGCAGTAACCGGTGACATCGCCTGCTAGCCATTCCTCTATATTTGTTCATCCAAGAGTGTAGAGAGCACTACCTAATAATTCGAAAAGAACACAAATTTCAATTAATAAAAAATGACATCAACCAGCAGCAACAACAACGTCGGCCAAGAAATTAATCTAGCCGATAGCCTCGATGACTTTCTGAGCAATATGGATAGAGAACGGGAGGCTATCAATGCACGAATTTTGGCGGCATATGGTGAAGGTGGCGAAGGGAGGGGTCAGCGGCAGCATACTAGGATTGATAAATTCGCGGGTTCACATCATGACACTTCTGTCAATAATGTTGGTGCGGATAATGGGGCTCAAGAGAATTATGACCATGATCATATCAGAGAAGATAGGTCAACTACATCATCGGCTGCGTCGCTGCTGATTTCAGTGCGTGGTGATGATAATGATGGTTCGAAAGAGGTGCTAAATGGTCTCTCTGCAGAGTTGGGAGGTGCACCTTCTCATTCTACTCGCAATTATAATCGAACGAACAATACTCAGTTCAAAAGGATTGACGGCACCAATAACAGCAGCAGTGAAAATACAGCAGATGACGTGTACAATATCACACAACAATCGCAACAATTATACGACAAACTAAACATATCGTACAATAGTCATCAAAAAGAAGACACAGAAGAAACTACTTCGACAGCAACAGCAACAGCAGGGCTTCCTACCAATCCAACCATGACCACTTACAACAGCAGTCCTAGTGGGAGCAGTTATTTGGGTACCCCGCCTCCTTTGGTGGTGAAGAAGGTTGTTGACGAGTGGGGAGCAGGGCAGCAGCAGCAGAAGAAGTCTAGTACAATTCAAGAAGATAGCATCGTTCCTGATGTTCCTACAGCTGGATCAAACGAAAGTTATGATTGGGTATTGCAACAATTATCGAAGAAAACGGACGCCAGTGCTGTTGGTCATTATCGTGAGACTGACGACATGTCATTGAAGAACTCTACTGCTGCCGCTGCATCTACAACTACAACTACATCTGCAGTAAAACAAGATGCCGCAAAAAGCTTGACACAGCCGGAGCCGACAACGAACGGTTGGTTTCGAAATAATACCAATCGTGTCTCGGTACTCTTGAGAGTCAACAATCACCATACAACCACCACCAAAGCAGCTGCTGCATCTTCACCAGGAGGAGACGACAACATTCTCTTTCCAATGCCATTCGGAAATAATGACCAACACGACAGCACTAGCACTAGCAACATTCCACAAACTGAATCACGACACCGTGGCAAAATTGTCCTGATCAATCCAAACACATTTCACAATGAGAAGCGTTTACGAGGAGGGGGTAATACAGTTGACATTGCACGATTGGTGGCACAAGTATCACAAATTTCTTCTACTGAGGATTGGGCGAGGCAGTATCAGTTTGATGATGTTAGTGGTATGGGCAATATGGATGGAAATGGAAATGGAAATGCATTAGATGATGATGCAGTTGATTCTTTGAGTTCATTGGCACAACAACTAACAGGAGAAGTCAGTGGTGGTAACAGAAAGTGTAGCACGGTTCTTTTTGCAGCTGGTGGTACCAAGTCGGGAAAGACACGGATGGTATTTGGACCGTTCATCTCTAGCATGATTGCCTCTGTAACGACAATGAGGTCAGAAAATCCACCATCGAATCTTGGTGTGGTGGGAGAAATCATCCAGCAAGTGCTCAAAAGCAATAACCAATGCTCTGTTTCTATTTTGGAAATTGCTGACGATGACGTATTACGAGATATCCTCGGATTTTCGGAAGGTAGACTAAATGAACAGCGTGGAACGAGCGCTCTTCGACTTCGGCATAGTCATAGTGATAGGAAACGAGGAGGGGGGCCGGCAACTGTTGAGAATTTGTGGCAGGTTCCCATGACATCGTTTGAGGAAGCGTGTGAGATTATTTCGGATGCGTTTCAATCAAGGTCACTTCGGAAGATATGGCGTGAGGAGGGGGGGCATGGACATTTTGTCGTAACGATCAGGTGTAACGGGGGCAGTGGCGATGATGAATCTTGCTTTCAAGTGGTTGACTTGGCAAGCCCTGACTGCCAAGCCACCACTACGTCACCATCCAGAATTAATTCCATTCGCAAGTCTCTCTCGGCGCTGCGTGGTATTTTGAGAGAACTAGCCACAAACCATCCAAATACGTCAACAACATCGGCACTGCCTGTATCCTTTCGGGAATGCACGCTCACCAAAGTTATCCAGCGGAATGTAGAAGGTCATGATACGAATGGTCTCTCTCGTGCTGTTGTGATTGGGTGCGTTAACCCTTCCAGTAGAGATTACTCTCAAACCCTTCGGACTATGGACTTTATGACAAGCATATCCGCTAAGACCGGCGAGATTACGAGAAGCCCATTCCGGGATGGATCGGCTCGCTCAGCTCCAGCGTCATCTCCAGTTGCATCAACCCCCAAACAGCCTGACTCGGATGAAGCGCTCCTGAAAAGCATTGTGTCTGACCCTCGTCAAAGACTGGCGAAATTCCTTACTCCCCAGTCCAACACTAAAGATGGGAGAGGTTCGCAAGAAAAGTCTCGAAAGATTGCCACCCCCAGAAGCGGCAGCACCCACTCGGACGCCATGGCACAGCAGCGTTTCCGTGATACATACACTAGTGTATTTGATCAGCTTGAAAACTTAATGTCGAATGAGGAGGAAGAGGACAATATTGATCGAGATAGTTATGGAAACACGATCATCCAAGCAATTACGCCGAATCCGAAATCGCATTCCAAGAAGAAATTGCCCGATCCATCTCCCGATACGGAGGCTGAGGTTTTTTTCAGTCCGCTTTATAATCTTACTCCTCCTGTAGGTCGCAGTCCTCACGGTGTGAAGAAGGGGTCGACGGATGAGACGGAGATGGATGGCAGTCTCCAACAGCATAATCAGCGAGGAGATGAGTCGGGGAAGCAGCGCTTTCAGTCAAGAAAAGAAGTCACTAAAGATGGAGTCAAAGCTGACACCGGACCACATCTATTTTCGGAAATTGAATTTGAAAGGTCAAGCCCAAGCGATGGAGAGAATTGGAATGAGTTTTCGCCTGTCTCTTTAAGCAATGGCCGAGCGAATCAAGACATTTTTGTAGAAAAATCGAAGCTCATTCCTCTGAAGACTCTCATCTCACACGATTCCATGGAATCAGAGCTTCTAGTTTCCTGCAGGAGCAACGCCAATGTGAAGGTGGGTTTGACATCATCTGGGTTGGATTCAGTTGATCGTCCCAAGTTGCCCTCTTCAAATTATCAAACAACTGAAGCAGCCGTGGCTGAGCAAGATGTCTCAAGTATTGTGAAATCATTTCAACAGGAGGTTGAAGCCTTGGTCAAAAACTCTCCGAGTTCAAAGTTTAGGAGCAAAGACGGAAGTGGCCGCGTCACTGGTCGTAGCGGTGACCGTCTTGATTCAGTCCCCACGAAAGATACCAATGAGGACTACAACTCCAGCACAAATTCAAATGTCATCAGAGGGGAGGTAGTCGCTCTCAAATCAATGCTGGAAAAATTTAAGAAAGAGAAAGAGACCACCGATGCCTTCGTGCAGAAACTGCAAATGGTCATTGATGAAACAGAAAGCGATGATTTCGACGACGACACTTCGTTTCCCTCAAATTGTTTCGCCCTATTGAATAGCGTTCGTGAACAGCAAGTGATGGTGGCGGACCTTCAACGTGAACTAGAAGAATGCAAGGCTCAAAATACTGAAATTACGAGGGAACTTAACCGGTCTGTCACGGATAAGAGCTTTGAGAAAGACCTTGTTCGAGCAAAACAATTACTTTCCGACCAGGCGAAGAAGTCGTTGGCTCTTGAGACCGAAGTTAAGCTCGAGAAGGCACGGGTGAAAGAATTGTCTTCTGAAAAGACAGCCTTTTCTACGCTGTTAAGAGAGATCGATGAAAAGCTTGATATGGGCACACCTTCTAAACAAAACGTATGTGATGCTAGCAGGCAAAAGTTGCGATTAGAGCGGATGGAAAGGACGCAAGCTGGATTGCAGCAGCTCTTCGCCAAGAACCAGGAACTCGAGAGGCTACTCAAAGAGTCTTGTGATGAAGGAAACAAGGCCAGAAAGTTAGTCGAGCTGCTTGAAGCCAAAGTAGTTGATTTGCAAAGACAGGCCAATCAATCGAAAGGGCCAAGCAGTCGAGCAGTGGAGGCGGCTGAGAAACTTGCCGAAGAAGCGGTCCGTGACAATGAAGCACTATCAAATGAAAATGCCCAAATGCGTGATAGCATCACACGGATCCGAAATGAGTATCAGTCACTGAGTCAGCAGCACCGTGGCGTTGTTGCAATGAACACGGAGCTATCCGCGGAGCGGGAGAGGTTGCTAGCTAGAAACCATAGCGAAACGATGAGTATCAGGAAAGCTTTTGATGCTTGCAAGGAAGAAAAGGCCCAGCTTGAAGAACAGCTTGCGACTTTCAGCTCCAAGACTGCTGAGATGATGAAGCAACGCATTGATCACATGAAAGAAGTATACGTGCGACGTCTATCTATGCAACAAGCTACGATCAAGCAATTGGAGGAGCAGAAAGATATGCGTCAGTTGGCAGCAATGTCTTCTGTCAAAAACGAAAATGAAAATCTCCGAATGAGAATTGTACAAATTGAAAAAAACACTTCGATGAAGCTCCAAGATACAGAAGCGGCTCTATCTCAAGTTCAAACTGAATTAAACGAAGCAACTAACGAAGCCAAGATTCAGAGAGACGAAAATATGACGCTGCAGAACGAGCTCAATCATTTACGTGGAATAATTGATGTGGCCGAGGAGTCTGTGAATGAAGTTAATCGTCTCAGAATCGAGAACGATCAACTTCACGAATCAATTCGGTCTCAGCAAGATCAACAAACACAAGACGCTAGCTTTGAAGTACCATTTGAAATTAGAGGCAAAAATAACGTCAATAACGTTTCCTTCCTCCATGATGCCGATGAATACTTCATGAAGGAACGTGTCACTGCGTTGATGAGAGAGAACGAGCAAAACAACATCTCGATGAGATCTTTACAGGTGAGTTAGTCAAGAATGTAAGATGAGACTTTCCCTTCTTTGTTGCATAACCTCACTCGTATACTTCGTCTAATCAATTCTCTCAAGAGTGAAAACATTGCCTTGAAAAGCTCTGTTGAGCAATGCACGGGTACCATTGATGTGATGCGGTCGGAGCTGAACGACTTGAAATCAATGACAAGTGAAGGAATGTCGAAGATGCGCTCGAGACACGAGAAGGACAAGATAACAATTGCAGAAATGGAGAAAAAATTGGAGAGTGCAAACAACTTGATCCGCAGGATTCGGCCATCTCATGGTGGTATTGGAATGAGGAGTATGATTGATGAAACATCTTCGGCGTCAAGATGGAATACTCCTCACGAGTCGCAAATGCCTCGGCGTTTCGAAACAAGTTTTACACCATACGATGCAAGTGAAAAGAAAAGTAATGCTGCTGAGCTGAGCGCTGAAAAGGAATTGAGGTATAAGGCAGAAGAAATTTGTGCTGGCGTACTTGCTGATGCGAAGCTAGGATTCGAAGAACGTGACAAGGAAATAGAACGACTTAGATCGAAACTTGCCAGAACATCGAGAGGATATTTATAAGGTTGTAGTAGATGGAATATATAACATTCAATTTATGAATTAATGAAAAGTAATGAAGGCCTAGCTGCTGTTCTGGATTGTGGGATTGCGTGGGCAATCTGGGTCTGACGTAGCTGAGCCGATACAATATCAATCTGGTTGTGAAGCGAGTGCTTTGAAGTGCTGTTGTAATCAACAGAGACAATGCTTCGACAAGGAGTATTGACAAAGAATTGTGATATTAGTTTAGTTGTTTCATGCCTCAACAGATGGATCTAACGCAGCTGTCGTGTGCAACGTGGTTGCTGAGACAGTGATGTATGATGAGTTGCTCTCATGCCAGAGAAAGTGAATCTTCACGAGGCAGACTTCGCCGCTCCCAACATTCAGGAATTGAACGCTAAACAAGCAAAAGCGCATGTAACTTTTGGTCGAAAGGCAGCAACTACTGCAATCTCCTTATTTGCTATACTGACTTTCGTAATAGATACCCAAATTACATGCCGTCCACCACTGGACAATCCAATCAGATGGAACCGCAAATTCAATCGATACGGAGAAATCGACGAACATTGCGATGGCACTCTCATCCATTCCATCATCTAGTTCTAGCCACTGACGCTTTGAATGAGGAGACCCACACAAGAATATGTTACCATGGAGGACAGCAGGAGTATGTGTCAATTTGCTCTCACCGTCAAGCTACTTCTGATAGTGGCTAAACTACATGGCCTCAGCAGCAAGTCCATTGACTTTGTCCTAGCCTTTCCTCAAATGGAAGTGGATGCGGAGATCTACATGGATCCTCATTGGACGAGAGCTGGAATTTGGACAAACATTAGATTATACCCTTTTTCTGTTACGTCTGTATGGTCTCGCGCAAGGATCCTACAACTGGATCAGAAGCTAAGGTGGCTAGATCGCAAGGGACTTTGCTCCTTCTACGATTGCTCCCTGCCTCGACCTTCTCAAAAGCACGATTGTGCTCACCTACGTATATAGATGACTGCATCATTGTTGGTACTTTCCTTGAACCTTGAACACATGGAAGAAACGAAGAACGGTACCCACATGAATAATTACGAAGAAAAGAAGGGAGAACCGATCTCAACACTACGTGAGTACCAAACTGTCTCTTGCTTCCTTCGGCAATTTTGAAGGGAGCGAGAACGATGCCAACTCCTTCCAGCTAGAACGCAATAATAATTTTGAGTTTTCATGTAAAGTAACAGAAAAATGTTACAATACTTAGTACGGCGGAGGCTCAGAATAATTGCACTTCACTTCCCGCCTTCCATCCACGACAGAATTCCATGACCCACCAGAAAGGAGTTCGGAAGTTATGTGCACACGCATCAAAGTAAGTGCATGGTGCATGTGCACACACGTCGCCTTTGTGTGGAACTCTTCAGACACAAAACACAAACATGCCTTGCGAGAGCATCAGCACCCTCATCATCATGAAGCACCACCACCGCCAACCAAACAGTTCTAGTTCTAGCAGCCGAGTCGCCACGGTGCTACTCCTCACTATCGCCCTGCCCTACCTCTTGTTCTCCCGTTGCTCTGCCGATGAGTCATCCAGTCTCATTATCGATCGGCTTGCCGCCACAGGATTGAAGGAGAAGCAATTGCAGAGGCGTCTCAACAAGATTAACCAGAAGAGGATCCGTCAACACGAGAGTCTACTCGAAGCTGATGTTCCCCTAGCCGCCGCCGCTGCTCCTGGTTCCAAGAGTGCAAAAGCAGCACCACCTCCCTTGACGCCAAGAACGGCACCCCCTGTAGCACCGCCAACCTATCCTCCCACTATATCAATTCAACCAACCTCTAAGCCTAGTTTGGCTCCCTCCGTGTCAAGTGAGCCGTCTTCGAAGCCTAGTTTTGGCTCCCTCCGTGTCAAGTGAGCCGTCTTCCAAGCCTAGTTTGGCTCCCTCTGTATCAACTCAACCATCGTCTAAGCCTAGTTTGGCTCCCTCCGTATCAAGTGAGCCGTCTTCCACACCTAGTTTGGCTCCCTCTGTGTCGTCTCGACCATCATCTAAGCCTAGTTTGGCTCCCTCTGTGTCGTCTCAACCATCATTTGCTCCTTCCAAATCAGGCAAGTCGAGCCCCAGATCTCGCAGGTATGATTGAATGAAAATAACAGTGAATCATGACACCTCAGCCTCAGGGAGCCTGTGTCAAAGTAGCGGCACTATGTATAGATTGAAGTTGGATGTCCTTCTTTACAAGCACAAGAGTCAGGGAGCTACTTGATAGAATTAGGGACTTGTATCAAATCCAGCGTATAAGAGATAGTTTATGTTATCATTACAATTACATTGTGCCGTATGAATATGGCAATGCTTATGCTTACTCCTTGAATGTATCCTGATCGCATAACTATGTAGCTATGGTAGGAGGCCCCTCTCTTGAGGCTTGAGACGATTGGAGCACATCATGATGTGCACGCACCGGTTAAACCCTGAATATCGAAGAAACGAAGGGAGAACCGGTCTCTGACTGACGCACACAACTGTCCGTCTCTTCCATCCTCCGACTTTTCTAGTCTTGATTCGATGTCGCGTAAGTAAAGTGTAAAAAGTGTATTCAGGAGAGCAATCAGCTAAGAAGATGAACGATGTGGTCTTTTATGCAGATAGACTTCCGATCAGAACATTTACGATCAAACAAGATACGAATCAATCTGAGAAAAGATCTGTTACATACATTATTTCTCTCCTGCGTAGAATAATTGCACACTGACTAAAGGAGTTTGAGGTGATGTGCAAATCTCATCCAAGTTCATGTGCATGCACACAAACGCGCCTGTGTGTGAAATTCTTCTGCCACGATCAGCCACCATTAACTCATTTTGATCCAATACACAAACTGCTGTGAAATAGGAGGAAGAGTAATACTTTATTATCGACATCATGACAATTTATCAACCACCCAGTGCACAAGAAAATGCTCTCAATACACGGCGTAACCGCGCAGATCTGGAAGCAGAGAAAAACTCAAAGGAATGTAACAATGGCCATGGACTGAATATCAGTGGTGACGAATGTGAAACCAATGACAGGTGGCCAGCCGACAATGATGACGAAGAGAACCTTCACCACGACACTACGCCTATGGAATCAAAGGCACAGCATGCTGCACAGGTGGTTTTGCATAGAAGAAGCAACAATCGCCACGTGAAAGCAACTAACAGAGTCATTGGGCGAACAAACAATGCAGACACTCAACACCCGGCATCACCATCATCATATCATAGTCGTCGTGGCTCTCCCCAACGATCTTTCGCTGCCAGGAGGAGAAGAACCATCCTCTATACTGCAATTGGATTAGCGCTGCTCGGGTATTTCTGTGTAATGATGCAGCTCATCAGAAGAATGGGCAGTGATGGAGGCTCTCAAAAAAATGTGATTATCGACTTGCCAGATTCCGTCGGCTTGCCCAACAAATATAATTCAAGCAGCAAAACTGGAAACGTTGAAAGCCAATCACTGCCTTCTGTTGCATCACATCATGTCATTCCTCCAAATAAGGAGGAATGGGATCGGGTAAGAGCCATCACTAACAGCCGGGCGGAGCAGAGGAGGAAGAGATGTCGTCCTCCAAACTTGCTCGACGCCCATGGTGCAGTGTCAGTGCACAACGTCCCCATTGCTAACATTGAATCAGAAACAACTGCCCCGCAAATGACGTTGGACCTCCCCGTACATCGTTCTTTGAATGAGTCTATAGACAAAACAGTCCTCTCTACAAGCAACAAACATATTCGCAGCAATACACAACAAAATACAGCTCCATCTATCTGTGGGGTCCACGCTCGTGACGCATCTAAAAATGACAGCACAAACTACCCATCATCAGCATACATTAGTCATCAATCTCGCGTGATTGTAACAGGCGCAATATCTCAACTCGGAATGGAAATTATTCTCCAACTTTACAAAGACTGTCGAACAGAGTACATTCTGGGCATTGACTCGGCCTTGCCAAACACACAACACGACCGTCTGGCTGCACTGGAACGATATAAGTTTCTTTCTCACCATGTGCCTTCATTTCAAACGTTACAAGTTCCGCTATTTGGGGTTGCTCCTCATCCGAAAGTGGGAGGTGAGATTCGGATGGAGAGCGAATTTGATGTCATTGATAGGTTCAATCCAACTGTCCATTTAATGGGATTAGAAGAAGGTAGAGGAGAGTACAGTGACTTTGGGGATATAGATGACGTTTCTCCATATAGTGCCGGGGGATATAGTAGTATGATGAGAAGATATCAGAATTTAGTGTCAATGGATCAGATATTGGCAAGCATTGCAAGATTCAAAAGGGAGCAAGGTAGCAAGGCCCAGCCGCAATTGGTATACGTGAGTTCCACAGAGGTTGAAGATCAGTCAGGTGTCCCCTTGGTGGGTGGAATGCAAGGGAGGATAGGCAAAGCAACGGTGTATGGATCATGTTCTCTTTTGAAGGAAGTTCTTGCTTCGTACTATCATGGTCGCCATGGAGTTGATTCTGTCGGAATTCGTTTATCCACAATATATGGCCCATTCGCTCGTCAAGGATCTCTCCTGCACGATTTGGCAGAGCGAACAGTCCACATCGCTGCCGGAAATAGTGGAAACAAATATGCGCTTGAGACCATGTGGAAGCGACGAGAAGGAGCTGAGGACGGTGCATTGGAACAGATTGCATACTCAAGAGACTTGGCACAAGCCTTTGTTGCCGCAATGCAATTCAGGGGAGATCGTACAAATGGACCTGCATTGATACAGCTTGGATCGAAAGACACCAAAAGCATGAAAGATATCGAACGTAAGATGAGTGGATATCTGCCTGCTCCGACGAAGACTAGTGAAAAGACTTCGGAAGTCTCTACATCCTTGGTTACAACATCGAATAGCCTAAGCATTTCTGATAGCGATATGAAGCGAAATCTTCATTTATTGGGATGGTCCCACACAACAGAAACACAGGACGGTTTGAGAGCTATGCTTGCATGGCAAATCATGAAGGCTTACCCGTTCGCACATCCAAACTCCGTCTCTACTATCAAGCAATTGGTGCAGGCTTTCCCTCCCCAATAATCTCTTCCAATTTGGCTTCCGCATCAGACAACCTATAATTGCTGACCGCTTTGACCTGGTAGTATTTGAGGATGGTTTTGAGCTCGGGAAGCTTGTACTTTCCTCCGCGCTGGAGAAGTTCCTTCGCTTGAGATTCGACAGATCGCATCTTCTGAAACAAATCTTTCTTCTTCCTTTTAGCACCGGAATTTCTCCTTCCCTTAACTTCTTCTCGGTTGCAATGAACATATCATCACATGTCAAATGTAATCCACCTGTATGATGAAAGAGTCCGCCATGAGTGCTTTGGTTAGAAATTATATCAATACGCTCTTGAGAGTGCCGCGCAGTGATCTGCTTCTGTTCTTTCTTCTTTGCAATCTGAACTTTGAATGCACTTCCATTAAACCCAGCAGTAGTAAGAAAGAGCGTACTAAGATCATTAGTCGATTGCATGTGCCGCATCATTTCATTGAACGCATCATCTTCATCACCTACTTCTCACCTTGCCTATGATTTTTCAGAGGGGATCTCGTAATAGGTGCCGCACCACAGATCAGCCACACACGCTTGTTCTGTTCGGATGGAAACCAACCTCAAACGCACTTGTCTTCAGTTCATGTCCTGTTTCTGGATCAATGCCCCCAAATACAAATAAAGCAACAATATGTGGAGGCAATCAATCCGGATGTCAGACATCTCATTGAGGTTCGCAACGAGCTGTGTTTTGAAAGGGCCATAACTTTGGTCGGTCTCTTGTGTTACGGCCGTGGTGTTAGGTACACCGGGATAGATATAAAATCCCATAAACCTTGCCCGCGTGAGAAGACTTTGATTCAATCGACCTGGGCCACTATCAACCTTCACCATTACTCGCTTCCCAGGAATATTCCTGGCATCTGGATAAAGTGCAGCTAGACTGTTGAAGAAATAGTCGTTGAACTCCTTTTCGTCCATTCCACCCTTCTCGTTCATTGCAACAGTACAAGGAAACAACTGCTCCTCTGAATGGCCAAACTTCCCCTTTACTTTCACCGTGTACCGATCAAACTCGGCCTTGATTTTCTCCCTTTCTTCGGTCTTCGCTGATGTGGCGAATTGGAAATGTGGTGGGATAGCCTCACCTGCTGCAGTACTGCCAGTGATCATTGTTGTCGATACACTGCTCTTAATGGTTGCTTTGCCGAGGTCAGGCAAAGCATCGGATGTGAAAATTACCGCAGGTCTTCCTCCTCGTTGGCTGGTGCTTCCATCCATCGCTAAGCATGTCTCATCAATATTCAAAATTCGAGCGAGTTGGTCTTCTGGGATAATTGTTTCCTCCTTTTCATTTTTGTTTGCAAATCCCAGCTCAAGGAGGTCCCTCTCCCAGTTGTCGAACCAACTCTTTAGATTATAATACGTTGTCCACATTATTCTCCTTTGCTCTGCATTAGTGCTGCGACCAGCATTGAAATCAACTCCCGACTCTTTGAGCAAACGTTTCAGAAGCCAGCCACAATCGACGTCCTTCTTTGGAGTAGTACACTGCTTCAATAACTTCTTCAATTTCCTCATCGTAGCATCACCGCTCTGACCATTGATTTGCTTAATTTTGACGTATGTTTCAAATGCATTACTGAGATTGAGCACAGTATCATCATCGAAGTGACCTTTTGGACCTGGCTTTTGGGGGGACGTGCCGATCCTTCCTGCTTTGACGTTGTGTTGAATTGCGTGACGCCAAGTTTCTTTTTTACAATCTCCTGCACTTTTGCCGCAGATATCGGCTGCTCTGTTGTCTTACTGTCGCTGTATAACTTCGTTGCATATTTTAATGCATGTGACTTTGCTGCTCTCTCCAACAATATATTCTTCCGCAGTTGATGCGCTGCTGCTGATGTATGCCGCACTTTCTTTGGTTTTTGCGGTATCAATGAAGGAGTTGCGGTTAAGGTTGATACAGGCGACATCGTAGATGCGTTAGCACTTATCGTGGATGGTGTGCCATCGCCTTTTGCACGTTTTGCCGCCCGTCGGATTCGTTGCTGCAGCGCCATGTTTTTGATCTCGTCTGACGTGAAATTTGCACTTTCATAGCATCCGGAACATTGATTGTATTGTTCTCAACAATCTTTTCACCGCCTTATTGAACCGCGGATCATCATCCACATTGCTCTAGGCATGTTGGGAGGGTGTCGGGGGGTCTAATTAGCAGTTCTAACTGATTGCAATGATGGTACAGTCCATTTTACATTGGTCGGCGCAACAATTTTTTTTTTTAAGGTACATGCACCTTCAGGCGAACGTTTGGTACGGAAGACAATGGAATTACCCAAAGAATAATATATCTATATCTATAGAATGCTCATAAAATTCTCTTTCGGTAGTATGATGTTACTTTTATGATTATAGCACATACAAAGAAGTTATAGACAAGACTACAATATCGCGCAAAATATATTTTTGGAGTGTAAAATAAGGGGGTGCGCAAAAATTCAACTTAAACTTGTAGTTGCATGCCATCTCCAATCTCCCGGCGATACTTGTCTCTGTTGCTTTGTCTCATCTTGAACTGCTCTCGACATTCACAAGAGCCACAACAACGACTCCAATATACGGTTGAAGCACAACATCCTCACTCGAAGGCATTATCTATTCATATCATTCCACATCAAAATGCCGACATCAGCATCTTCTTCCAACAACAACAGCGATCCAAAAGAAGTCGAGACGAGGGAAATACCAGTCCCATTGTGGGGCGCAGTATTCGGTCTCACCCTCATCGTTGGAACTCTGACAATAGTGTACCGCGCTGATCACTTTGGCCCACATAACTATCAATTCAAAGGAACCTTTTGCCTTTTCTACATGACTCTTTGGTTGGCGACAGTGGCTTGTTGCTGCAGTGATGCTGCTCCGGTGAAGAAGAGGAACAAGTCTGTGTCTGCACAAGGAAGAAGACCGAGGAGAAGTGGCTGGGTGTAGAGAGTGTGGATGGGAGAGGAAGACGATGGGATAGCGTCTTATGTTTCATTAGATTGTACGATAGAGATAGTAGAGAACCTGGCCAGAGAAGAAACAAAATACAAGAAGTTGCGGCAATGATCAAGTGGCAACATGCACAGGCTTAAATGCGATTTCTTACCTGATCGCATGTACCATACTGTTATTGTACCATCGACAAGACAAGATGCCTTTTGTTGCTTGTTTTAATCAAAGTAATGTTACGCCTTTAGTCAAATTCTGTCAAGAGATTCTTGTGATAAAAAGGTGCAGAGTTTACGTGTTGTTTATTGACATATCTCGAAGAAGGATTCTTCTGGTACTGTAGCAAGGTATGTATAAGGGAACCTAAAAGCGCTGAGCGAGATGCAGATGAGATCCGGATGAGATCCTTTCTTGGCTCGGCTCTTCTTCACGAGAAGCGAAAGCGAGAGACAACAAAACTTCAAATGAAAGAAAGTGTCGAGTTCATTATTTTTTGCCTCTTTACCTCCCACTCACTGACCACCGACCACCGACGCGCTGAACAAAGTAGTAACCACTACCGTCCCTCTTCAACAACATCCAACACCAACACTCCCTCTTTGATCTGCTAGGACGAGGCTCTCTCCTGCTTTAGCGGCGCATAAAATGACGGCGCCGCTACGCTCACACCGTCGCTTTGTGTGGAACTCTTCTGCCATAAAACACAAACATACCTTGCGAGAGCATCATCATCTCCATCACCATCATCATCATGAAGCAGCAACGCCAACCAAACAGTTCTAGTTCTAGCAGCCGAGTCGCCACGGTGCTACTCCTCACTATCGCCCTGCCCTACCTCTTGTTCTCCCGCTGCTCTGCCGATGAATCATCCAGTCTCATCATCGATCGCCACAGCCACAGGATTGAAGGAGAAGCAATTGCAGAGGCGTCTCAAAAAGCTTAACCAGAAGAGGATCCGTCAAAGCACCCTCTCCACCCTACTCGAACTCGAACCTGATGCTCCCGTGACTGACGGCTTCGCCATCGCCGCCGCTTCCGCAGGTGCCAAGAGTAGCAAAGCAGCACCTCCTGGTGCTGGACCCAGAACTGCACCCCCCGTACCTCCGACTTTTCCTCCTACTGTGTCAGTTCAACCATCGTCGAAGCCTAGTTTGTCACCCTCTGTATCAGCTCGCCCGTCGTCGAAGCCTAGCTTGGCTCCCTCTGTGTCATCTCAACCATCATTTGCGCCTTCCAAATCAGGCAAGTCGAGCCCCAGATCTCGCAGATGTGAATAGATGAATATATGACAGTGTATCATGATCACATGACACTTCGGGAAGTCTGTCAAAGCAGCGGCACTATGTATAGATTGAAGTTGGATGTCCTCTTTAAGCACAAGAGTCGGGGAGCTACTTGAGAAAAATAGGGACTTGTATCAAATCCAGCGTAAAAGCTAGCTATTATGTTACCTGTACATGTATAGTTGAATTTACCCTGATCGTAAATGATGTTTATATGTTATCATGTACACTAGTTGAATGGACCCTGATCGCATGAATAGCTATGGTCGGAGACAAACAGAGCCCTCTCGTGAAAAGGACTGCGACGCTGTTCGGCTGTTGCTTTGTGCTTTGGTTGTTGTAGTTTGTGTTCTCGATTCGTGCTGTGCTTGGGTTGGGATAGTACCCAACTTTTACGTTCGAAAATGTTGGCTTGCCCATCATCGTCTGGACGATGAGTGGATGCGTATGGTTGCTCTTTCTTTTGTCTGTTGTTGTGCTTAAATACTGTTCCTCGTTGGTGAGTCACAAAGAGGTTGATCCTGGTGTCACAATATCTTCCACTGCGGTGCTACCCACACCTCTTGCTTGACAGCATGCTCGGAATGGATGATTCATAACGAATCGAACGGTTGTTACCATAATATTTATCTAAATGGAAAGTTATTGGCACAACTTCTGGTTTATTCGTCTGGGCTGCTTCTCTTGCCTTGCATCTGTGACTGACACAGAAAGATGATTAAGCTGAACTTCCTGGTTTGATAGACTCGTCCTCCTTGCTTTCTCAGCTAACAATCTCTGATGTAAATGCATGTACGCTAACTCAAGCGAGCAAATACTTTCTCGCATGCCTCTCTCTGTGGACTTTTTGTAGCATCTTTGTGTGCGAAGAGCCGCAGCAAACTCTTCTTTGATTACATGTCCCTCTGTGTAACCCTTCTTCAGCGCTTGTATTAAAGCATCATGTCCAAGTTTTGCAGTTTCAGTTATGATCCAATGTTTCACTGCTCTATCAGTCCCACCTTTTACGTAGCTACGTATTTACACTGTCGGGAGAAAAGAGAGCCAAGGGGTGAATTTTACACCTGGCAAGCGCAAAATGGTCACGCTTATCTGTATGTAGACGCATTGGCTGCAACTTTGACAAGGAAATAATATCTTGGACTTTCACTATTACTTTACAATACATCCAAGCTCAACCACATGGTACCTAGCCGATTCATCTGCTCCTCATCATGTGTCACCAATACTATTGCACAACCATTCTCTGCAATAGCTTTCAAGGATCTTTCCACGGCCAACTTTGCTTGCAAATCTAATGCACTAGTGGGCTCATCCAACAATAAAACCGTCGGCTCTGTGCTCATCGCAATGGCTAGAAGAATCCTCTGAGATTCCCCACCGGATAATTGCATCCATGGCTGTGAGAGTTTCGATAGAGGCGACGCAACATTCCATTCCTCCATATATTGGGTCGTTCGAGTTGTCAAAGATTCCAGCACCGAAGCCTTTGATGTGTGCTTAATATGATGAGATGATGCAATAAAGTCAAGGAATGATTTGGGTGTCCCCTGCAGTTTCGATGCCCCATTTTGGGGCATGTAAAGGACTTGCTTTCTCCATTCTGTTGGATGAAATGACTCTCTATCTTTTCCAATAAGTGACATGGTTGAATTAGAAGATGGCGTAAACCCCGTATTCAGCATCGCAATGGTTTTGAGCAAGGTGCTCTTTCCAATACCACTTTCTCCTCGAAGAATTGCAATAGTTCCATTAGCTGGGATGGTAAAAGACGCAGCCATGCTACGACTCCCCATTGCATAAGAGCCATTAATATCAACCCCAAACAGCGGTGATGCATCATCATCTGGCTGTTGCTTGGTAGCCTCCGCTTGCTCCACCGAAAGCTCAACGGCAATCAACTCAGGCGTCGCTAGTGCTTTCATTTCATCAATCGATACTTGCCGACCAGCACCACCCTGACTGAATACAGAAATCGCCCACAACGAAGAAATCAACTGCGACACTCTCAAGGAATCATCATCCCAAAGCTCCTCTATCATCAAATGCATTCCAAATGACCAACTCCACTGTAATACTCACTGATAAAAATACTGCACCCATAATTAAAACACATGATCATGATTTGATACCGTGCCGCATGCGTTGGACTGGATCCGCCTAATACCTGGCCAGTCAACATTCCTGGAATTGCAACGAGGCCTATCACGTTCATTGAATTAATCTGTGGTTTCATTGAAGAAAAAAGCACCGAACGAAATGATGGACGAGTAGCAGTCCATACATTGGCTCCAAAACTAATCATGAGCTCAATACTTTCACGATGTTTGGATTGTAGCTCGGTGAATATTATATCCAGTGCTAAAGAAATACTGGAGAGTGAATTGTTGAATAGCATTCCGCAGAGGGGGATGACATGACGGGGACTGTAGCGAGGTGTTGGTTTTATAATGAGGAAAATAGCAACGATTGCCATTGTTGATACTGAAGTAAAGAGTGCGGTTATGACAATAAGAAAAAACCGTGTTGTTGTTGCTGCTATAGCTGTTGCTGCTGCCATTTGAGATAGTTGGTCTGAGAGTAAGTTTCGACCGCGAAGAAGCCTCGTAGGCAGCAAGAGGAAGCATGAAGCACAATACATACGCTAACACCATGATCGGAGCAGAGTAGCGGGATAGTACATTACCGCCTGCTGCTTTTGATGCATTTTGGTGATGATTCTCTACGAACCGAAATAATGGTGATAATAACGCAGCAAGCAAACTTAATTGCACAAACGTGCGGATTGTCGCAACGATGATGTCTTCTGCGAGGTTGATGGATTCACAGCTGACATAGGAGGCGACCGACACCAGAGTGCAGATTATGATGGCCGGTATCAAGCTTGATAGGGATAAATCATCTGTAGATGATTTTAGAGCATGACGAAGATTTGCCATTTTCGTTGATTTTGTTTGTTGTTGATGGATTATTGTCATCACTTTCTACAGCACGGTTCTTGAGACGCTGTTCTTCTTCATTGACTCCTCTCGCTGCTCTCTTGCGGATGGCCATGATGATACTTGATTCACCACAATGACTCCTGAGTGTGCATGCACTACCGATGGTCCAGTTGAAGCTTTGCTTGCTCTCCTATTGCCGATTCTACCGAACGTAGCCACAAAAGATTCCGAAATGATCAAAGAACACGAGGGTAGATTACTCTAGCTCTAGCATACCTTATGGTATGGATTTTCTCTAGCGTTTGTTCCGCCTAGGAATCTCAGTGATGTTGCTATGCAGCAGCTCCCATGCACTTTGCTTCCAATTCCGCAACGAATGACGAGTTCTAGCATGTTTGTCAGCATGTTCATACCCTTTCACTTCATCATGATACAATACTTTCCCCGAAGAGTCATCAGTTCATTATTTTGTGATGCCAGATAGATGCCATGCCATCCAGTAGTATCTAAATCATAATTGAACTACATAAATGTTAGCATGACCAGAACTGACAGGAACGACCATACCACAGTGACAGCACCGCTTCCCGTCTGCTCAGCGAAGTTAAGCACTGTCGGGCCAGGTTAGTACTACGGTGGGGGACCACGTTGGAATCCCTGGTGTTGTTCTTTTGTTCATTTTGGCTCTCATTGCTGATTTCAGATTTCAGCCCAGCCCATCGATCGCTCTACTCTTTTTGCTCAGACAGGTCATAGATCATGGCATGGGAAACCTGGGGTTGACTCTGCGCGTAAAATCTTTCGTCGACTTGTTGAATTGAAATTTGTCTTTTGTGACGTCACACTACGCAATATTCCGCGAACCTCACCACTCACAAGCGTGTCAGCCATCAGGCTTACGCGCGGACACAGACGCAGCTGACACGCTGTGAGTGGTGAGGTTCGCGGAATACTGTTAATGTGACGTCACAAAGACAAAAATTCAATTCAACAAGTCGACGAAACGCTCGCTAGCAAAAAACGCGCAGAGTCAACCCCAGGTTCCCATGATCATGGCATGGTGGTAAAACTATGACAATATGTACCAACTTTGTTTCTTACTACTTACTTATGCGGAGGCGTAGATGCTGTGCCTCCTCTTGAATGTTGGAATATTTGATCTGCTGCTGCTGCTGCTGCTGCCGCTGCCGAGAAACTATGGTGTATGTGTGTAAGTATGCTACCAATCTCACCCGAAAGATGATAGAAGGAGGTTGCATCATTTTCCACGATATGTAATCCACACTTTTTCGGCAGTGCAAGTTGGTTACATTTCATCTCTTCAGTTCAATTTGCCTTTCTCATACTCCATGAGATTCGACGCAAGCAATCATACAATACATACCTCCCAGCTCCTTGTTTCTTCTCTGAATGACTTCCGAACAAGGTGCGGTTCCAAAAGGAGCGGTGAGGTTAGTATTGTAGTCTGGAGAGTACGAAGTGTCAGTTCATGAAACTTTTGCTTGAGCTGGAGTACAATGTTGAGTATTCAGAAATCTGCATCGCATGGATGGACTGCCAGCCCATCCCCACTCTTATCTCTTATCTCTACTGGCCAGCCAAGATACAACGAAGACGTCACATCATGAGCGAGCTAAATCATTCTGTATCTTAGGAACGAAGATGGTACCTTACACTTACATGGTACTACCACATTCAAAGATACACGGGGGTTATCCCAGATAAATTGAAGAAAAGAAGAACCGATGTCAACTCTACGTACAAAGCACCTTTTCACAGGAACGGCACCTGAAGGCTTGGGAGGATTGACAAAGCTTTATCTGCTTCAACTTCAAAGCAATAGAATTACTGAGATTCCCGATATCATACGATTGGACGATGCTGAATACGGAAATTCCACATTCGTCACAGACTGCGGAGTGCCTTCTGCTTTTGATGAGGCCCTTGCGTGTGAAAAGTGTACAATGTGTTGTGAGTATTAGTCTAATGTTACTCAATTTGTATAATCTGTCCCAATGCCTCTCACCAACTTTCATTGATTCTACATGCAGGTAACGCAAATGACGACTGTTATCCCCAAGAAAAAACAGCAGTTGTTAAAATGGGCATGAACTATGGCACATTTGCTGTTGCATTCTTTGCTGTCTTTACTATATTGTGTTGCGTGGTCGCCCTCTCTTTGTATCACTTTGACAAGCGCAAGAATAGTAGAAACTCTTTCTTCTACGCGTGAACGCGGTCGGTTGCAAGGAGGGTTGGAGAAGAAGGTGACACGTATGCTTTGAGTAAAATTGGCAAAGGATCAGTATATTCTTACTTTGTTACAGACAAGCCTATTGGTTGGCTCGTAGCATTTGCCACACTTGGCATACAGATTGGAATTCTCGCGTTTTTTTGTCATGGCTTCGGAGGCCAGCAACTTGCAAGACGACAAAATCGACATTGAATTCACCTGGAAATGCCCTCGCGACTCGGATGCGTGTAAGCACAAAGCCGATTGGACTAAAGCTGGCTGGGTGATTTTCTGTCTCTTAATGGTTGCCTTTCTTGCAAAAGACATGATTAACGGATGCAAGCAGTGGTTAGGCACAAACTCGGCTCAAGAATGCGTTATTTCTTTGGTGGGGTGTGCTTGTGTTCTATTACAGTATTCGCCTTATATGTAAGTTGATGATTGATGCACTGATGTCTATTATTTGACCCTCGTCTTCGCTCATGCGTCTGATTGATAACATTAACATATATGTTCGTTTGACCACCCTCGCTCAGGTTAGTACCGACATCATAGTCAACTCAGTCATTGTGCTATTTATAATGGAAATAGACGAGTACATCTTCTCTGCAGTGGACGCAATGAATGAGAAATGGACAGAACATGCAGCTGATACAAAAGTATCTGAAATGGAGAAGGAAGTTGCACGGCAAAGGGCGCAGATTGCGTCTCAACAGGAAAAGATTGATAACCTTCTTTCGTGAGGCAGTGGAGAAGATACAAGAGTCACAAGCATCCGCATATGAATGCGCTGAATGTGAGTAGTAGATGTGCAAAACAGGTCGATCAGGTCGATCAGATTACAATGCCCTGTCAGACAGAGCAGAACATAGTCGAGTTGAGCAGCAGCAGCAACGTCAACTGAGACATTTCAGTGCAGACAACTCTCGACAGTGTGCAAGTTCGTCCGCGGTATGCCACTATTGACGGTTGATGGCTACGTAGTCAGAAGAAGACAGATATTCAGTCGAAGTCGAAGAAGAGGAAAATTGACCTAACATTGTGAAGTGGATTGGCCAACATGGACGAGGCCACTTTGTTTTGGCATTAACACACACTCATTTCAAGAAATCTCTAAATGACGAGAGCTTCTATTATATTCTAGGTGACTCTAGATTTGACTGTATGAGTAGACTGCTTGCTCTCCTCTTTGCATGCATCATGCATTCTATCTATCCTTCTTGCCTTCGTGATAATTAATGTTCGCACAGCTAATCCTCATTTGTTCTCACTACCAAGTCTTCACTGTTTCAATACTTCTGACAAGTTGCTGGTCCTCGAGTACTGCATCAAGTTCTTCTCTGGCGGCATCTAACTTCGACTTCAGCAGCATCCACTCCCGGCTATCCTTCTTAACGTGTCCAGAGTTCGATATAGTCCAAGCACCTCTCTTCTGAGACGCCGTATATTCTTCGCTTCGGCCACTGCCACAGATTGGGATGATATAGGCGACAGTTCTGGATGATGTGTAATGCTATTACGTCTTGGCAATATAGTTGCAACATAACATTTCGGGGCGCTCTCGTTCTTCTCAATCAACTTACTAACTTGCTCCTCTAAATAGTCAAAAAATGGAATACTCGGACAGTTGACATCTTTGTTACTTTTCTTTTCGAATGTTATTATCGTATTTCTTGCCAAGATTTCATCAGGATAGCTATCATTGTGTCTACTACCAACGTTGCTACTTCCACTGCTGGTAGTACTGCTGCTTGCAGTTGTTAGGGAAGTTTTGGTGACAGCAGTCATCGGAGATGAGCCTGAAGAAGAAGAAGAATTGCTATGCTTGTATTTATTTGGCTTTGTTTGCAATAATTTCCTTTGGAGAGGGCAAGGAGAAAGAGAAGGTGTTGTGATGGAGTTGGCAGAACATGATGTGTCCTCTTCCTGCCGATGCTGCTGCTGCTGCTGTTGTCTCTTCCTTCCAAATTTTTTATGTTAAGGTGGAACACAAGTAATTCCAGCAAATAAGTTTGAGTTTTCATGCAAAGTACTTAACAGAACTTTTAAGTTTAAGTTACAATACGGCGTCTCCTGCTCAGAATAATTGCACTTCACTTCCCGCCTTCCATCCACGACAGAATTTCACGACCCACCACCAGAAAGGAGTTTGAGGTGATGTGAACAAGTACCCCGCTGGTCCGTTTTAGGTAGAAATCTAATCTGATTAACTTAGTATATATATACACGGCAGAATTCCACGACCCACCACCAGAAAGGAGTTTGAGGTGATGTGCACACGCATCAAAGTAAGTGCATGTGCACACCGTCGCTTTGTGTGGAACTCTTCAGACACAATCTTCAGACACAAAACACAAACATACCTTGCGAGAGCTCCTCGTCACCATGAAGCAGCAACGCCAACCAAAACAGTTCTAGTTCTAGCAGCCGAGTCGCCACGGTGCTACTCCTCACTATCGCCCACACTGATTTTACATCCCCTTTCCCGGGTTATTTTTTTTACCGGTAAATATCTGTACTGCCACATATTATACCATCTTATGTACACAAACATCTAGCGCCACCATGGCATCTTTTTTTATTTGCTGCAATAACATCGAAGAAATTATCAGCATAACCATTAATAATATCGCATCACTTGCTGACTGCCTGCCCAAATCTACGAATATACTCTAGACGATATATTGAACTTACGATTCAATTTGGGCACGCAGGCACTGTACATTCCAAACAATATTGTACGGCAGAATCCAACCTCCTTTGCATACCACAAGCACATTTTTCGCCACAACATAACAATGGAGACATATATATCCACAGATTGTACAGAGAACAGCTGCGAAACATTATTAGCAGGGTTACTATCTTTATACATCTTTTATACATGAAAGTTCATTCCTTTCCCATTGGTACCGCCTCTGGAATCGTGCCGATGATAATCCCACACAGGAAGTGCGTCGACTTTCAAAGGAGGAACATACAAATAAAATTGATCAATTGAATCAATCATCATTGCCACGATATGTCGGTATCGATCATGACAAATGGATCTATCTATTAGAACGCTGTGGATTGGTGAGTGTATCAACGGATGGTAAAGTCAGCATGACCAATGTGGAGAAATGGAACAGTTTTTTCATAACATACATATGACATTCTCGCGGAAGTTGAACCAGCGAACTGCTTGAGAACGAACAAACGGTGGTACATTCGACTTGGAAAGAAGGGGCCCAACTGGATTGATAAAGCAGCAACGCAAGCAAAGAAAGGAAAGCTGGTTCCGCCTCGGTGCCCAAACATTGAATATATTGGTCGGCGGTTGAATGCAGAGTTGAATGACATGAGAGGAGGATGGTTGGGGCGACGCATGCGGCAGAGACACCGGAGACATCGCTATCAATAACAATAACAATAGCAATAGCAATGAATCTCAGAGTCAGAGGGGCAATGATGAACTTCAAGCAGAGACAGGGCCAACAACTCCGACAAAGTATCCACTGTTAGAGTCATTACAGTTAAAAGATATACGGTTGGCAGATATCGACTTGTCTGACGATGCACAACATGATAGGTTCAAACGAATCTTGGGAGAAATGGTGGCAAAACAGCAACAATACACAAACAACAAGAACAGAATTGAATACTTTCAACTGCGGCAGAACACTACAACAACTGCAGTTGCAATTCGTCCACACGTGTCAGAGGCGGCATACCAGAAGTTTCATGGAAAGAATCCATATCTTGATGATGTGGTAGAATGCCTTGACAACGATGTGAAAGTAGGCGCTTCTAGGGGTTTAGCTGACTACAAAAACGATACGCCAAAGCTTCATTGCATTGAAGATCACGCAGTGGATGCACTCGAGAGATTCCCAGACTTGCTTCTAATGATTGAGGAATGGGTAGGACAGTTTCATCAAACTGAGAAGAAGCGGGTGGAGAACAGAGTCAGGTTTATCAAAGATGCTTTTAAAAGAGCTGAATCTGCGTCTAAGAAGAGGGCGGCTGTAAATGATTCAGCGCTCATGGTTCAAAGTAGAAGAACTAAGAAAGCAAGAGGCGGTTACAAACCAAAGAATGTATATTTAAACTTGAGTAAAATCTTAAATTTGAGTACCATCGAGGTTGTACGAAGCGCTGAAATTGTAGGCATTAATAGAATATGGTATCCGTCAGCGGTTTTGTCGATTTATATTGGTACATCATGTGTATTGAATGTTGTGTTGGGGTCGTAGTAGTGGTGCCGTCATGGCTCCGTCATGGTGATGATCTTATGTCCGATTTTTATTGACGGGGCATTTGGGGGGCCATACCACATATATTTAATATCATGTAAAATTGATCTTTGTAGCCCCCCTAACCCCCAAAAAGGGGGATGAAGGGATGCGGGATTTTTCTACGGAAGAAATCAGTGTGCGCCCTGCCCTACCTCTTGTTTCTCCCGCTGCTCTGCCGATGAATCATCCAGTCTCATTATCGATCGCCACGCCGCCACAGCCACAGGATTGAAGGAGAAGCAATTGCAGAGGCGTCTCAAAAAGATTAACCAGAAGAGCATCCGTCAAAGGACCCTCTCAAACCTATTCGAAGCTGATGCTCCCCTAGCCGCTGCCGCTGCTCGTGGTTCCAAGAGTAGCAAGGCGGCACCTACCGCGGCTCCAAGAGAGGTACCCCTGCCCCTTCAACAGCTGATCCATCATTACAGCCGAGTTTGACACCGTCTGACTCAACTCGCCCGTCGTCAAAGCCTAGCTTGGCTCCCTCTGTGTCATCTCAACCATCATCGAAGCCGAGTTTGAATCCTTCCAATTCAGCTGAACCATCGTCTGAGCCGAGCATGGCTCCATCTAACTCAGCTGAACCATCGTCTAAGCCTAGTTTGGCTCCCTCTGTGTCAAGTGAGCCGTCTTCGAAGCCTAGTTTGTCACCCTCTGTATCAGCTCAACCATCATCTAAGCCTAGTTTGGCTCCCTCCGTGTCAAGTGAGCCGTCTTCGAAGCCTAGTTTGTCACCCTCTGTGTCAAGTGAGCCGTCTTCGAAGCCTAGTTTGTCACCCTCTGTATCAGCTCAACCATCATCTAAGCCTAGTTTGTCTCCCTCCGTGTCAAGTGAGCCGTCTTCGAAGCCTAGTTTGGCTCCCTCTGTGTCGTCTCAACCATCATTTGCTCCTTCCAAAGCAGGCAAGTCGAGCCCCAGATCTCGCAGATATGATTGAATGAAAATGACAGTGATTCGTGACACCTCAGCCTCAGGGATCTGTCAAAGTAGCGGCACTATGTTTAGATTGAAGTTGGATGTCCCTCTTTACCTTTACAAGTACAAGAACAAGAGTCGGGGAGCTACTTGATAGAATTAGGGACTTGTATCATATCCAGCGTATAAGAGATAGTATTTTACGTTATCATTACAATTACATATAGTTGAATGTATCCTGATCGCATAACTAGCTATGGTAGAGGCCCCTCTCTTGCTTAGGGGGGCATTTCATAAATTTGGTTAATCTGGGTTCAATTCTTAATAATAGTTCCTACGTAGAAAAGGCATTGTCAGAGTGTGACGAATCGGTTCTCAGTTTTTTTTAGAAGGATGATGGACAGACGTAATCCCCACTCTGATGAACAAAGTTGTCGAGGCAAGCACATCGGGAATAAGTCAGTCGGCCTTGCTTTCCAAAAGTATTGAAAATAACTAGCATTTGAAAGTGAGGCTCTCTTGAGGCTTGAAAATGACTCTACGACTACGATGCTGTTCTAGACTCTTTGAGCCTCTTCATTATACGCTGTTTACTTTTACTAATCAGGCATGGATCTCAGGCATGGATCTTTCATGTAAAGTAACAGAACTTCGGCGTTTCTCTGCTCAGAATAATTGCACTTTACTTCCCGCCTTTCATCCCCGACAGAATTCCACGACCCACCACCAGAAAGGAGTTTGAGGTGATGTGAACAAGTACCCCGCTGGTCCGTTTTAGGTAGAAATCTAATCTGATTAACTTAGTATATATATACACGGCAGAATTCCACGACCCACCACCAGAAAGGAGTTTGAGGTGATGTGCACACGCATCAAAGTAAGTGCATGTGCACACCGTCGCTTTGTGTGGAACTCTTCAGACACAATCTTCAGACACAAAACACAAACAAACCTTGAGAGAGCTCCTCGTCACCATGAAGCAGCACCGCCAACCAAACAGTTCTAGTTTCTAGCAGCCGAGTCGCCACGGTGCTACTGCTAGTCTCATCGCTTGTTTACTCGGATACACCGAGCCAACTCCGAGCCTCTCATTCTGAGACTCCTTTCTCGCTCTGCATTTGAACCTCATTAGCGAAAGCTAATAAGGTCCTTTAGTTAGCCGAGATCGCATTAGACCACGTTGACGACCACGTCAACTTGCATCGATATCTTTGCGGAAGACAGCTGTTCTTCGCCACAAAGATTCGTCTGCTGAGCGGCAGTTTCCGTACAGCAGTCAATACAGTAGCCGCATAATAAATTAAGTGCCTATCTTGATATTCACTGCTTCTGTCACTGCGCTGACAAGCATAGGCACTCTTTAGTGAATTATCAAACAGCAGCCATTCGCCTGCAATAGACAGCCAATTTGCTGTTTACTGATTCATCGACCAAATCTTCCGGCAGCCATTTGCCTGCAATAGAAGACAATTGTGGCCGATTGGACATAAATCATCATCATCATCATGGATTTCATCGTAGCTAAACAAACCGCCATGGCAACATGCATCGAGCACAAAGGGATCGTCGTCGGTCTTCAGTCTTCTGATTACACTACTAGCCAATTCAAGGCCTTCAAAAAGAGTATCTTACAAGTCCTCCGCTATTGTGATCATGTTCATCTCGTCCTGGTAGAAGCCGAATATCGTCAATATATGAATGATGCAGGCGTTGTCATCCCAACCCCAACTGATCCAGGGACCTCTCCCAATTTTACGGGATTGACGGACCTTGCTCAGATTGAACACTCCAAAGCCATTTTCAACGCCAACAAAATCGCATATTACGCTCAAGAAGGCGTATCCGATGCAATCAAGAACATTATTTCTACGAACGTACCAGAATCGATTTTGAGCGCCCTCCAAGATGAGGATCATGGCTTCGCCAACGTTACTGCCCTTGAGATGATGACTGCCATTGGTGATGTCGCCACTGATAACGAAGCCTTTAGTGTTGCCGAGATGTTGCAGCAGTACCGCACCATGCCCGATCTTGAAGCCGACGAGCCCCTCGGTAATCACTTCCACAAAGCTGAGAAGCTTGCGAAGAAATTAAGTACCGAAACTCCAAATCCTGTCCCCAACCATGGAGCATTGCAGGTTGAACTCCTCGCCCATATTAAGGCGCATGGAGGATACAAAGATGATGTCGATGTTTGGGAGGTAAAACCTCCAGCCGACCGTTCCTGGGATGACTTCAAATCCTTTTTCAAAGCATCCGATAAGAAGCGGCGTCTTCTCCTGAAGCACGGGGTGTCCAGTCAGAGCAGCCCGTTTGGGGCCAATAATGTCACTGATAACGAAATCGATGTCAAGATTTCAACAAAGGTTGCAGCTGGTTTGGCACAAATCACCAAAGTCGTTGAATCATCCCTAGACGAAGCTTTAGCGACCGTTCCCACAAGTACGAGCAATCGTATCACCTCAAGCACCGCAGCTGCTACGAAAAGGATTGAAGAACTCACCCAAGAAGTAGAGAAGTTGAAGAAAGAGAATGGGCGTAATTCCCGATCCCATGAACGTCAAAGGAAGATGAATAAGCAGTGTCCTCATTGCAACCGCTGGCATCCTTACATTGCTGAGGAGAAATGTTTATGGGCATCCAAACTTCTCCGGGGAGGTCCCATCTGGATGGAAGAAAGCCGACCCCTGAAGGTCTGACGGGCCTGCAAGTGCATTAAACCCTATGGAAGAAGAGTTAGAATGGGTGATCGGCGTAGTCCTACCTAAGCGTTACGAATTAAACATCGATCAATTATCAACTCCAAATCCATATAATGTACTAGCAGAGTCTGCCAAAACAATCAATAATCGCGTTCAAGCAGAACCTCCTGATCCACCCGATCCACATCCAACCATTAAGCACGTCCAGTGGAAAGACCAAATGCGTAGTCGACGGAAACAACGCAAAGACGCAGCACGTCTCGTCAAATTGGAGCGAAAGGCGCTAAATGACGAACTCACTGTCTTATCCAATCGAAACAACCTCCATCGCACATTAGCACAAGATGTGCTAGACTACCGTGTGACCAAATACCAAAACAAGCAAATCCTTAAAGGCATTCTCAAGGTGACTCCTCGGCGAGGAAAGAGAGACAAAATAAGTCCCCACCACGTCAACTGTCCCCACCGCAGCAACAAAATCTCCGCCCAATGGCATCTTCCATTCTTTAACTTCACTTCGGCACAAATTCAACGACATGGCCAATTCAGCAAGTGTCGCCTTATGCAAAACGAAGGAGATCATCGGTATTAAAACAGGGATAATAGATTCGGGAGCTACAAATCACTTCGGTACGGAAGATGGAGGATTTGTGTCAACAGGTGTGCCGTCAAAGAAAATAATCGGTACAGCTAGTGGGCAACCAATGACCGCAACAGTTGAAGCGGTACTCCCAATGACTCAACTCCGGCCAGAAGCTCGACAGGCGGACATAGTTCCTCAGTTGAAGAACTCCCTCGTCAGTATAAGCAGACTGGCAGATAGCAATTATGTCACTATCTTTCGGCCAGGAGGTAAAGGTGTGGAGGTGTATGACGAGAACGATGTAAAAGTAACCATCACAGGAGAAGCCGTCCTCAAAGGGTGGCGAGATGGAAACTTGTGGAGAGTACCTTTAGAAG
>JAHBBA010000375.1:0-34967 GCA_018806925.1 Skeletonema costatum | reverse complement strand
TTACAGTTCTCAGATCCCTAGAAATCATCTTTTTTCGAATGGTCTGAAGGCCTCGTTCAAAATAAGTTTAAAGCTAGAGCGTTAGTTAGCGAGCACAGGCCACTGTGCTGCCAGTCGAATGAGCCGTTTCGCATGTCAAACGCACCGGAATCTCATTCTACTATCTCTTGCGAGTATTCCATGTGTTTGTCTGCTGTGCTGACTATCATACTTTTCGAGATATGGTCATTTCAAATTTTTGAATGGGCTGGTGGCCGCCGACGGGACGCCCTTGCGAATTGTATGCTAATATACATGTTCTTGTACTATTAATTCTTATTTGCATTCCTAAACGCAAGGTAGTTCGTCACCTCGTCTTTCATTGCTTGAGATAGCGGATCAACTGAGTTGATTTTCATCCACGATGTACCTTCTTCTCTCACCATGTCGTTGCGAGCAAGCCTAGCAGCCTCGTCCTGTTGGAGTAGTACCTTCATCTTGTCAAGCTCCATCGTCTCCAGAGGTGGCTCATTCAGGCGCAGCTGTACGTTATCAAGTTTGATTTCACGGAAGGCAATCTCTTCTCTGACAACGCTTTCGTTTTTGCGTTTCTTGGCGAAGTAACTGAGTGCTATGCCTCCTCCCACCGCAATAGGAATGAAAATATCTCCTCTACGCTGGTTCTTCGTGATATTCCTCGGCTTTTCAGTTGCGGCCTCGAAGCCTTGCACTTTCTTCTCCCTTTCAACAGCACTTGTTTTGTTGTCAGATTTACGATAATGGTCGAATATGTCCTTGTACTTTTGCTCCCCAGCTTCCTCCACTGCTTTCTCAGCTTCTGCGAGAACACCCTCGACATGATTGAAGTAGCCGGTGATGCGCTCGGTTCCATTGACTCGTTTGACTTTCAGCTTCTCTTTCATAGTAGACCTTTCTTCTCTCTTCTTGTCTACAGACTCGCGATTGTATGGGTGATTGAGGGTGACAAAAATGACTACACGAACGGTTCGGCGAGCCTCTTTCACATTTGTTCTTGCCATTGCGTTGATCTCTTGCACCAAGCATTCAATCCGCTGTTGTTGCGAAGCATGGGGAGCAACCACTTCGCAGATTCGCTTTCTAACGGGATCATATTCGTCCGCTTGCTGCCATCTCGATCTATCAAGGAAGTTCACTACTTCTTCCGACTCCAAAGATTCGAAGAGTGAGTCTTTGATTTCTGCAATGAAGGAGTCTTCCAATATCACTCCTGGATCGGCATTCTTCGTCAAGCATATCATGCATGCGTCGATGCGGCATTCATGGCTTTCCCCGTAAGATTTTTGATTCTCAATCTCGATTTCCTTCGTTGACCAAGCAAAGTTATCTGCTGCTAGATCTCCATCGTCAGAAGCTCTGAGCCAACGAATGAACTCGTGAGCTAGCTCTGGATGTCCACCGATAATATAGGGGAGTATCATTGTAGATGTCCACACATTCTCGATATGCTTGATAAAGCTGGTGTTGTATTCCCGGAAGAAAGTATCAGTTGCCTTGTTCATGAACTCTAACCCACCCTTTTTGACATCACCTAGACTTGGCAACCCAGCTAGCGAGGCAATGTAGTGACGGAATTCAGGCATTTCTTTCCATTTATTATCTCCCATCATTTCATCCAGCTCCTCCCTCATCAAGAACGTCTGCTGAACAAAGAGCCGTGAGTTGTGACCATGACTATCCGAACCAAACTGTGGATCAGGTTGCATCCCAGAATCAAACCAAGGAGTGAAGTAATATTTCGAAAATGCAACGAGGAAGAAAGCTTGGGATAATAGAATGGGAGTGTCCCCTTTCTGTAGTGTTGGAGCGGCGGCGGCGGCAGCAGCAGTATCAATGTTCCCATCCTCACTACTGGGTGCGCTACTGGGTGCGGATCCATTAGCATCCGCGTTCGAAGCAGCTTCAACAGGAGCAGGTCGTAATGTCATTAGAGAGACAATATCGCAGGCAATCTGATACAAAGCAGATTTGGATCCTTCTTTCTGGATGATTACCACACTCATAAAATAAGTAGGGACCCAGTTGTCTACCAGAAATTCAAGCGCCTTGGGAACAGTCTTCCATCTTGTCATTACCGGCAATTGCAAGTTCCTCAAATCTTTCGTAAACTCCTTGATGGTATCGTGGTCGTCATCGTCGATCTTTGCTTTGTACGCATTCATTGCCTGAGGAAACATCTCTGTTCCTTCTGCTTCCCATCCTTCGCTATTGTTCAATACTTCGAGAAGTTTAGAAGAGTACTTGTCGACTAGTTCCAATCCTCCTTGCTCGTTAAGCTTCCTGAACAAAGTAATAGCAGAGTATGCCAATTGGAAAACAGTGCACTTGCCGAGGCCCTGTTCGCCAAACGCACTTTTACACGCGTTTTCAAACGGCTTAGACAGAGCATGCATGATGCATCTAAGATACTTGGAGTTCTTGTCCATGACCCCTAGCTCAATGAGTTTAGGGTGGATGTGCTGGACAGCTCCTCCTCCACCAGAGTCCCCGGTTAGGCCATTAATCTTGATATCCGGTCTAAGGAGTGACTTGATAGGTGCTACACTCTTCTTAATTGCAGCAGCGATTTCGGCGGAAGATTTGCCGCAAGTATCCACGTCAAGGGCTAAATGACCGATTGTTGGATTGCCATCTTTGTCCGTTACTCCGAAATGGAACACCTTGACCATATGTTCACACCCCTTCCGCTGACCACCGTCCGTTGTCATTGTGAGATATTTTACTCCGCTAAGATTTATTCGTCTGCATTGCATCATGACAAGGTGTGCAGCAACGTGGTACTCATATTCAGCGATCGTCGATTCACCTGGGCACCCATTCGCAATGCTTTCAGTGCTGATTTCACTCTCCGTGATCCCTATTGAGCGAATCAGGACTAGCGCTGTAGCAGCAATGAGTGTGACAGTGCCATTATCAGATCCACCACTGTTCTGTAGACTGACAGCAGACAGGAAACGAAGATATCGCGATTGAAACACCGTCTTTCCTCGGCCTTCTTTGAACAATTCCATCAGGTTGTCAATCATCTTTGCCTTCTTTCTCAACGAGGACAAATAGTTCTTCTGTACGACATCAAGGCTGTATGGAACGTTGTGAATAGTATCCTTGCCAATCGTTACATCACGACACTTCTTCGTGTATTCCTTTCTTTCATTGTCAGCACGTTGATTCGATGCATCTTCCTCGTGTTCAGCTCGCTCCATCTCGCCGTCTCCATTAGCTGGTACAGGAGTATTGGCAGGTAATTCTGGCGTAGGAGCAGCTGTTTGATCAACATCTGCTGGCTGTTCATTGGATGTTTGCTCTTGCTCGACTGCGGCAGTTACTGTTGCCGCTGACGGTTTCTTTGACGGCGGCTTCTCCGATGATGGCGATGGTGGGCGCTTATTAGTTGATTTATCCTTAGCCTTCTTCTCGTGATCCTTCTTGAGTTGCTTCCCCAATACTTCTTTCACCTTTTTATCGATGATTGCACAGTCCGCGATGCTCTTGCCGACAAAGGGGTTGATTGCTTCTGCAGCTTTCACAGAATCAAACCAACCGATTGCAGTAATGTATGGACCGCCCAGAAGCCTGTGCGCTTTGTAGACGAATAAAACGCTCTCGCCCTCGTGCCCAATACTCATGTCCTTCAATTGCAATGAATATCTGCTCTCTCCACCCGCCGCAAAAGCCTTTGCCACCGTATCGGCATCGATGTCGACGCCACATTTCTCACTAAGAATGATACTGAGCGCTTGGTCAGTGAAGAATTGATTCTGTAGAGTGGAATTATCATTGAATAAAGAGACAATTGCTTTCCGAGTTGCTTTCTGTAGCGCCCCTGTGGACAGCGACGGCATCTTCCATACTGGGTGTCATTGAAATGATGCTTTGAATGAGTGTCGGCGGCAATCTTTTTTTGCGTATGTAGGTACGTAAATCAAGTATGAAGTAGACCACTAGCGCAGAGCACTCGTACACCTTCCACATGATGAGATAACATTGCCAATCAACCCCCATCATCACCAACATCATCCAAGAGGCATACCACCGCATAAATACTATTCTGACAGTCCCAACGATGTTATTATCGGTTCAAAGCCCCCTACAGACACCCCTGACGAAAGGGTATCAAGAGACATACTTGTGCGACGTTATTCACGATATAAAGCTGTTTGAGCCTGCTGGATAGTAGTAGAGTGAGTGTCGATGCTGCACAAGATGATGTGTCGACCACCAAGGGCGAATACAAGCCGTCGAAGAACAAGTCCCACCGGCGGCCCGTCGGCGGCCACCAGCCCATTCAAAAATTTGAAATGGTCATATCTCGAAAAGTATGATAGTCAGCACAGCAGACGAACACATGCCATACTCGCAAGAGATAGTAGAATGAGATGCCGGTGTCATCGATGTTGTGAACATGATGGTTTGCATCTTCGACTATTACACTATTGGCCACGTGGTCGCTAACAATCTCTCTAGTTTAAAGAATCAATTCGAACGAGACCTTTAGTGAATCGTTTTCTCAAAAAAAAGATGATTTCTAGGGATCTGAGAACTGTAAACTTCAAAATTATCAGTCGATGTCTGTTCCAATCCCAAATCAGCCTTCAGTCAGAAACCACCACAACGTAACTTGGACGGATCAATATCCCCATCTTGCAGCAATTTCGTTAAAATTTACCTTGGGGTAGTAATCGCAATATCCGTTTGAAGTTTCAATCCCTCCTTGGACATTTCATCATCCAACACACATCCAATCTTGACACCCTTGGGTCCTTTGTACTTGAACATGTTTCGTTTGCCACTGCGCTCGGTGGCAGATTGCTTTCTGTTCCCCCCGACTAATTCGAATAGGAGTAGGGCAATTTGTACACCCAGTTCACGTGTGGGTACGACAATCAATGCAATTGGACTCTTTACACCTGTCCCACTTTTACCCAAAGTACTACTACTGCTGCTCTGCTTGTTGATCCCCACCTGATCATACCCCTGTCCCTTCATCGACGGAGAAGTCTGTACCGCCACCCTCTCTAACAAATCGCCCATCAAGTCTCCCACATCTTCTTCTGCCTTGATGCGGATACGTTGTCGTGTGAATAGTGTTTGAGAGAGGGTGCTGAGTGTGGGGACTAGGTAGGCGAGTGTTTTACCCGAGCCGGTTGAGCCTGAGATGAGTAGCCCCATGTTTTGGATGGTGGAGGTTGATTGTAGAAGACGTTCTTCTAGTGTGTTGTCGTCATCATCCTCGTCACGATTATCGTTGCTGCTATTGATAATATTCTTGACTGAATTATTATAATCATTCGAGTCAGAAAGAATGGCATTCACAGCCTCCATGGCATTAATCTGAATAGTCGTCGGCAAAGCATACTCCAGCGCATCCAGCCGTTCCATCAACCAGGGGGCGGTACCCAGTCCTGCCCAGCTGAGACGCTGTCGCTTGCGCTTCAGACGTTCCTCGTCGGTCATGGTAGTGTCGTCATTGTAGTTGTAATTGTTGCTGCTGTCCACACGCTCCGCCAACTCGTCTCGATATAAAATTGCTGCATCCATATCCTCACGTGCGATTGCTAGGCGGAATTGAGTTTGGAGCTCGTTGAGTCCCATTGAGGTTACTTGGGTTGCTAGATCTGGCTTTTTATTGTTGTTGCTGCTGCTACTGTCATTGGTCATTTGTAGTAGAGTTGTGGTGGGCTTCTTTGTGCGTGAAGTGAAGGAGGATGGTTGGATGGACCATGAGTTCACGAACAGGATGTTTTTGCTGCTCTTGCTGCCATCTTGAAAGATTAGGAGGATCGTCGTCGTTGTTAGCAGGACGACAACAAGAAATAGAGTCGCAGTCGACGTCATCTTAAGCGTGGAGAGTGCTACCTCCGAAATGGCTGCTATCGTCTTTTGCTTGTCGATGATCTACTTATGTATGAATCATTCATGAAAGATGTCGATCGATAGATGCGAGCGAGCGCGATGTCGATCACAAATTGATGGCTGGAATCTTGAGACAGACATCTCATATTTATCATAACAAATGCGGCACTCAACTCCGTCACACCAGCTCTTCTTCTACAGATATCGTGGCTGTCACCTCTTCGGGAACGCTTCTTCCTCCTTGTCCTCTGATGGCGACCCTAGAAGCAAGCTGCTTGGGTTGTTGGGATAGAGTTGCAGTAGTCTGTTCGAATTCGGATCCAAATGCAGTAGATTCATCGTGTATATTGCGATATGCTCCATGCCTCCTACACACTCCTCCTTTCTTGACTTGATTGCTGCATCCTTCACTGCTGCATCGTTTGAGCTTAGTTCCGTGCCTTACGCACACTCCTCCTATTTTAAAAATGATTTTTGCATCCGTCACCGCTGCACAGTTTGATCTTTGCCCCATGTCTAATGCACACTCCATTACTCTCGGCTTTATTTGTGCATCTTTCGTAGCTGCATAAATAATAGATTCCTCCATGTCTTTGGCATACTCCACTTTTCTGAGCAAAAATTTGCACATCCTTCACTGTTGCATACTTTAACACTTGCCCCATGCCTCATGCCTCATGCCTCATGCCTCATGCCTCATGCCTCATGCACCACACTCCTCCTTTGACGATATAATTTGTGTCTCGGCGAGAGAGCATGGCAAGGAGGAAGGTGGGGTACAATAGGGGCGAGGATAGGAAGGAGGAATTGTGATCTTTCCGGCAAGATCTTTCTTGTGAGGATGGAGGGCATTGCCCCTCTTTTATTGGCACGCCTCTTTAGAAGTCATAAAAGTAGACAGATAATATACTAGCACATACATAGTTTTTCAAACAAAGAGCGTGTGCGTGCCCGCTCGATCGCTTTTTGGTTTTTGCCCTCGCGGAAGGCGCAGCAAACAACATCATCAAGCAACAACTATTGTTACTTCTCTTATGTAACAAGAAGGAAGTGAGTGATTACGTGAAGGTGAGTGCATGCTGATCATCATAATATTATCATCATTATGCCACAGGAGTCATTAGCAGCAGAATTATTATTATGCCGCAGCAGCGCCCTTTTATGTACCCTTGCGCACCTGTTGTGTCGAGGTGCTTCAATATCTTTCGGTGTACTAACGACAACTTCTTTCTTTCGGCCATTCTTATCATAAACGCAGATTATCGACCAACGACCATGGAGCATAGAGATTATAATTATTACGAGGCGCATGAGGCCACTATCGCACCTCGGCGATATTACGTCCTCGGCTAAGAATGCTAATACTCTTCAGCGGCTTCGCGACGGGCGATGACAAACTACGCCACACTTAAGTTTGGGCAGAGAATGGGACAAATTCAATGTCGACGAAGACGACGATATGGGCTGGCTGGGATATTTCATTGGCAAAAGTGTATGTTTACAGGGCCTCCATATTAATTACTTGCCCGACGGAGAAGAGGGACATGCCTTTGCGGAAGGTATCGCCCACAATCAATCTCTTCGGAACATCGACATCAATAAATCTCAGCAATTATGGATTACATCAGTTATGAGAGCATTGCGCAGCCTGTCTCAGTTAGAGGGGCTGACTATTTGGCCTCACGAAAATGTTGGACCCCGATGGTTGGTCTGAGCTAGGAAATCTGCTTGAATCAGGAGTTTGTAAGTTGGAGCATCTTCAATCTGAGTGGAAATACTTACATTTGGTAACGCAAGGAATGGGTGTTTTGTCAAATGGATTGAGAAACGTTGGGTCGTCTTTGATCGGACTTACCTTGTATCAATAATTCCATTGCAATGAGGGGTTGTCCACTTTTGTAGAAGCACTGCAGACTTGTACCAGCCTTGAGACATTGGCCATCTCTAATAATGACTTTTCCTCCGGAATGGGTGTTTTGTTCGAATGGATTGAGAGCCATTGGGTCGTCTTTGAACGCACTTGCTTTGAATGCTAATTTCATTGGCAATGAGGGGTTGTCCACTTTGGTTGAAGCACTTGCCAATTGTACGGGCCTTCAGATATTGTCCCTCTCTTATAATAACTTTTCCTCCGCAACAGCAGGACTTGGGTCTTTATCTGATTGGTTACAGAGTGATGAAGTGAACTTAAATGAGCTGGATGTTCAATATTGTGGCATTAACGATGGAGGGCTGCATGCGTTGGAAGGGGGGGCAGCGATTCAATGCAGAGATCTCAATCTTCAAGGAAATGAATCAATAACGACATTGGGACTGAGTTATTTGTCCAATTCCATCCGATCCAATAGCTGCCGTGTGGAGTTTCTTGTTCTAAAAGGTATACCAATTGGAGATGATGCGATGGAAGTCTTAGCTCAAGGGTTGGTGGGCAATCAGTCGCTGATAGGCTTGTATTTGGACGATTTTGGAGATGATATTTCGGTTACTTCAGCAAGGTGGGTCGCCTTTTCCAGAGCATTGTGTGATACTTCCAGTGTCAACAACACCTACCTCTCAAACCACACTATCTGCGAGGTTTTTCCTGAAGATGTACCTCAAGATATTTCTCGATATCTCCAACTGCATGATAAGCATCCACAATATGCTGCTAGATGCAAAATCCTCATGAAGCACCGACACCTCGACATGACGCCTCTCTTGCACTGGGGTTTGAAGTTTCTTCCTTTGGCAGTTGCTTGGCTCGAGAGAGCAAAGCCCTGTACATCGTTGACAATTGAAGACTACGATTCTTCTTTGAGGAGACGCGTTCTAGAAGAATCAGACGAAGCATTTGAGAGCAGGGAGTTGACAGCTATGTATGAATTTATTCGTGGTATGCCAATGGAAGTAATGAAAAGTCGTAGTGGATTGGCTGTGGCCGCGGCGTATGACAAAAAGATTTCACGTATCGAAGAAGAAAACAAGATAGCTTTGGAGCAACGTGATAGGAAGATCGAGCAGCTTGAAGAAGAGATCATGAGGCTTAGGAGATTGTAGAGTTAGGTGTTTTTGTGAGGAGGAGGAGCAGTTTACACATGAACGAGCTCAACTTCATTCGTCTTCTTTTATACTCGTTAGAAGGTGATGTGGGTAGAGGCTGAATGCAAGTAGTATAAGCATATCAATGCAGCGCTCCACTCTTAATTGAATATAAAATAGACGCTTGTTACAGTCACATGCATTGAATGAAGTCTCCTCGTCAGCAATCGGCGGATGGTTTGGTGGTGGAGGTGGTGGCAACAACTTGGCTGGGATCATGCACAGAGTGTTGTGGCAATTGCTGCAGCAGTTGTTGGAGGAGTAGCTGTTCTTTAAGAGGCAATAGTCCCTAAATAGTCGGGAGTTTATTCTTCCTGCTGATAAATGTTAAATAATATTTGATCTTAACTCCATTCCTATTGCATCATCACGACTACCCTTCTAGTAATAAAATGATGATATATATGTGAGATACGTCGAACTCGTTCAGGCGACTTTGATTTGATTACTGACATTGATAGCCCCTAGTTCTGCATATTGTATCGTACTTGTTCTGCAACATCTCACTTGTTCTGCAACATCATAGAATCAAAGCCGCCTCACCGAAGCAAGTTGCACGCAACAAATATTGCACTTGTTGCTGAAAGACTTCAGCATGGATGAAAACAAAAAAGATCTCAAATCTTTGCCGAGAAGAATCTCCTCTCATGCTCATTTCGGCCATGTATTGTACTCTCAAATGCTAGTTCATTTGAAATGGAACACATAATGGCGAAGTCAGTATTCAACGGTTGACAGATGAGGTCCACCCGAATATGGCGTTGCGACTGGTAAAATTACTTTTGTCTTCTTTTCCCTAGAGAGGTATCTCACGATGAGCTCTCGATCTCTCAAGAGCATGCACATCGTTTAGGTGCATACTTGCAAACGTTTCAGCAAGCTAGACGCGAAGACCAGCAATGAGCAATGGTTCAGAATCATAGTGAGTAGCTGAGAGCATTTCTTACATGTTAAGGAGCATGATACTGAACCTCAAGAACCAGAACATTTTCAGAGATTCTTTCTCTCACGTGCCTCGAGTGCTCGCTTTACTTGCTCTTCGACCTCCTTCCTCTTGGCAAGTAGTTGTGCTTCCTTCTTTTTCTTCATTTCCTCTTCCGACAATGGAGGTGTTTCTATCCAAGGCAATTCCTCTTTCTTAGTATTTGTCGCATCGACGGGTTTAGTTACCTTGAGCCAATTCACTTGTTCCGTTTCTCCACACTTGTTGCACGGACCAGGTGTTATTTTTTGCAGGTCATCTTTGATATTGCTGCCCTTTTGATTTGCACCACCTTTTGGTATTCCACAATGTCCACATGCCCAACAAACCACGCCTCTCCCCACATGGAAATTTGATTTACCATCTGGATTGTTCGAATATATATCTAGAAGATCTGCTACATTCCTCTTTACATTTTCCGCAGCATCGACCATGCCCACTCGAAGGAACAATTCTGCAGCATTGTGGAGGTTCCTTGGCATGTTCTTATCTTGAATCTCATCGCTTTTTGGTATGACAAAAATTGTTGCAGATCTGATATCGATCTTTAGCTCGACTTCGCGGAGTACTTCGCCCGATATTTCTTGGCCAGCCTCAGCCATGGTTTCTTTCGTAGATTCTTCGTATGAGGGAATGAAATAGTGCAAAAACAGATCAATAGATCTGTTGTGGTTGGAAGTTGCTGTGGCAAGCTCGCTTTCTTTGTGATGGAGGGATCAATTATTGATGGTTATGGTTTTTCTAATTTTTGTGGTGGCGTGATCTTTTCTAATATCGGGAGATAGAGGGCTTCCTCTCATTCTATTGTCTATAATTCAGGGACTTTGACAGAATAATGAATACTAAAGCTATTATTAGTACCCGAATACTTGCCTCTTTCGGGCAGGGGGCATCTGTCTCCCCGAAGCAAGCTCCACTGATGCTGAGCCTCATGATGAAATAAAATGGTTTGAATTTCTGCCTACGAAACAACATACCTAATAATTATGGTTGGCGATGTCTATCTTTCGCAGCTACATCATCGTCGCCCTAGTCATCCTAAGATTGGAAGAAGGAGGCAGTTTCTCTTTCAATCTGCAATATAATCGCATTTCACATCCACATCGCTCAACTACTGCTGGCCGCGTCGTCACTTTGCTTCGGCGTAGAAAAAGAACATATCTTGACCATCAAGATGGTCGTCGTCATGATGTTATCAACAACCTCAGCATCACAGAGAATTGCTTCGAACAGTCAGCAAAGTCCTACATCAGAATGATGCGACCTGTAACAATCATTCAAGCGGTAGGGGCATTTTTAGTCGGTAGATTGGTGATACTCACCTCATCGGCAGCATCGAGTTCAGTCAATAATTACAGAGGTACCGGATATACTCGCAGCTTCAATATCGATTTATCTGAGCTATGGGGCAGGAATGGCAATGAATGATTGTGCCGACGTTGCGATTGATTCGGTGCATGAAGATAAGCAACATAGATCAGTGGCTTCAGAAACTGTATCAATGAGAAATGCTTCGTTGTTTTGTGCAGCGTTATCGATCCTCTCTTTGATCTTTTCATTCTGGGCAAGTTGCACAGGGTGCAATGGCTTTCCGTTATGGAGTTTCTTCAATTTGACAGTCATGGCACTGTATGCGTTGGGTCTACAGCGTATTTTCCTTGTAAAGAATCTGATGTGTGGCTATTTGGCAATTGCACCACTCATTGGAGCTTCCCTCCTTGGTGTCGGAGCGTCAAATTTGGGAGGTGATGTTGTAGGTAAGTTGTATAAACTTGCAATCATTGGTTTTCCTTGCAGGTGGCGACGAGAGATCCTGAAAGATATTGAAGATGTAAAAGTGGATGAAGGGACAAAGAAAACGCTTCCTCTTGGTGAGTTCTCAAGCATTTGCATCAATTGATGATTGATTGATGAAGAACGTCTCGTACACGATGTCAACTGACAGCTGGATCGATGCACGTTTACTCTAAATAAGTGGTTGGCGAACGAAAGTCAAAGTGGATCGCCTACTCTCTAGTTGCGGTGGTAAACGGGACAATGCTCTTGTCACCTTACTTCTGGACGATGTTCAAATCAACACCAAATGTATACGCGCTCTCTGTCGTCATTGGTACACCAATGTATATTTGGGCTAGTGTGCTACCTTTGTCGGAGGGCCAGCAAGATGCTGAAGAAGAGCATTTATGTGTTGCTCTTGGGCATGATTACAGCTCTGTTGAATCAGGCGAGGTGACAAATATGACAATCAAATCGAAACAGTGACAGACACGTCTGTGTTACGCAAGAAAGGCAGGCAAAGAACTGTCAGGTCAAGTGCACAGGAGTTGCGAATCACAGCTATGAGTTGGAAACATGGAATAGCGCTGCAGCTTGGAAGGATGCTCTACTATAGCTCATAGAAGCCTTCTTAACTCGTTAGTAAGAGACACTTTTTTGTCTAATTACCCGGATAGAAACACAAAACCTCCCACAATGGCATTTCCGCCCCGTAGGGACCTAATATCAACTCTTCCCACGCCATTGTGTCTATTATAATATAATAGAAGTGTTTATTATCATATGTTTAAGTCATGAGTTGGATCTGGTGAGCATTTTTCAGCTCATAACTGTGCTTACTCTTACCACAATAGCCCACAATGACGTCCGTTTTGTCCTAGCTGCTACCCCATGATAAAGTATGATAAAATAAAACCCTACTACACTATATCACTCATTATAGAGTACTTTAAGATACATCAACTACTTTTTTACATGGGGCAAACATTTTGATGGGAATCCAGGACATCAAAGGACAGTGTCACGGAACAGTCTGCAAAATGGTGACTCTCTGCAAAATGGTTTTTGACTTGTATTGTACTCAATCGATGATCTCATAATTTTTCAGAGAGCAATCTTTGGACTTAACTCGGAGATGAAGTCAAGAAAAGAAATCAACAAACAAAACTACCAACGAAAAAGGGATTATATCAAAGCTCAGAGGAAACTCTATTACTTCCCCAGCTCAGAGGAAACTCCAACACGACGCAACATATTCCCCAGCTCAAAGGAATCTTGAACACAAAGCTACACATACTCTCCTGCTCAGAGGAAACTTGAGTACATCCAACAGAAATCAGCAAGTGCCCAAAAGGTCCGCAATGAGCAGTTTTGTAATCGTAGTACTAGATCTTCATCTACATCTACATCTAACCAAGCAGACATCAAGCTTCCAATTGAGATCAGAGAATCGTTGAAACATGCCATCAAATGCGATCAGAAATCGATGCAGGTGGAAGGGAGAGTGGATGCGTTTTGTCTTCCTGTGTGCCTCAGTTGCGATAGAGTCATAATTGGATGTGAGACCACGCACAAAGTTGACAAGGAGGCTGTGCTGGCCACAAGATCAAAGTTCAGCATTGAGGAATATAACTCTTTTTACGACATGGAACTACATGCGGAGCTGATCAAGCAGTACGAAGTCGAGGGATTAGAGGGGTTGTTTACTATCTCCGGCGAGCGACAAAGACAACCAATGCTAGTACAGGTGATGTACACTACAGCACATGCAGCAACTGCTACAACTCGATGAAGGTCAAGGAGAGTGACAACCCCCAAAACATGCTATCGCCAATGGATTTGCCATCGGGCAGGTGCCAACACGCATACTAGAGAATGATGACATCACAGAAGAAATGTGTGCATTGCTTGCGCCAATACGTCCTTATGCGTACCTCTTCGCATACTCTGCCGGGGCTCACAAATCCATCAAAGGGCATTACAGTTTCTTTGAGATGGACTTGACACATACAGGTTCCGTGATGAATCACTTTCTCAAGATAGGATCAAATCCAATGGTATACGACTCTGATTAATACGTCAGATAACGCTGGTGACACCGCATCCACGACCGAAAACACAACAACCACACAAGTTCAACCCAAACGAAATCCACTTGCTTCCTACTCGCCTACGACAAGATATGGGCAAATGCTAACTTTCATACGGGGCACATTAGTTGGTGGAAGAAATCAGCAAGAGAGCACGAACACGAACAGGCCATGGTGGGACACAGATGGGGATGATCCTACTCTTGCGATGACGGACGATGAGATTGCAGCTAATTTTGATAGACTCTGGGATGAAGCTGCTGCGCATGCCGCCAGCAGTAAAGAAAAGAACACAACGAACTCAATCCCCACGTTTGCAACAAGTAGCGAATGAGAGCGGGAGGTACCTTGATGACAAACAATATGTTGCTTACCAGATCATCTCTTGCACATTTCTCATCCAGTTGATAAATGAAGGAGGGGACACAAACTCAAGACTAGGGGGCATTCTGGGCGCCACGCTAGGTCTCAGTGATGAAGATCTTGCCGTGAGAAATGACTTGAAAAGGGAACTAGAGGACAGAGGAGGGCTTGACCAGCTACTGATGCTGCTAACGGGAGGTGCAGGATGCGGAAAGAGTACATCCCTTGATGCTGCCCAGGAATTCGCTCACAAGTTCTGCATGGCTGTTGCTGTAGCCTTCAATGACTACACCTTCTACTTTACCTCCACGACTGGGTCGTCAGCGGCGCTGTTTGGGGGGAGCACCATACACGGCGCAGCGCACCTCAACAAATCACGGTTGGATGATAACATGAGACAGATTTGGCGTGAGGATGTGAAAATCCTCATCATTGATGAAATATCGTTCTTCAAAACAAGTGATATGCAAAAGCTCGATCAGCAGCTCCAGAAACTAACTGGCCGTAGAAAAATCTTTGGAGGTATATCAATCGTATTCTCGGGCGACTTCCACCAACTCAAACCCATCCGCAGCGAGGGGGAGGTACTATATTCGGGGTCGGCCAGTGCAACAGCATGGGAGCAGGCGCTCAACTGCGCAATCTTCCTCAACAACAGTCACAGGTTCAAAGACGATCCAGAATATGGAAGGATACTAGAGCGGATGAGAATGGGCGAAGACACCTTAGCTGACAGGGAGGAAATCAACAAGCGCGTTATTAATCCAAAAAACGGCATCGTCCCGCCAGTGATGATCCCAATATATCCTACGCATGTGGCACCAATAAGCAGCGAAATGGTGTAACTGCAGGACACTTCCAACAACACATCCTCAGCACTCATCCTGACGTAGACAGCGACGAAGATCCCCCGGACCACACCCTCATGATAGAAGCTTCATTTACCTCCTCAAACAAAAAAGAAGCTAGCACAGGAGAAAGCAAAGGAGGAAAGAGTAAAAAACGAAAAGCGGAACACAAAGAACGGAAAGAAAAGGAAATCTCTCAAGCTCTGCACGACATCATCACAACAGAACTGGGCGACAATGACATCAAATCGACTGACTTCAAAACCAAGGGTGCAAAACTAGACCCCGTCCTACGATTATATCACGGATCACACCACATGTGCATAACAAATGACGACCTCAGCAAAGGTCGGGGCAATGGAACAGTTTGCAAATGCATCAGGTCAAACTCAGAAAGGAAAAGACGTCGATGGAAGAATTGGGAAGGTAAGAAAGTCTGGACAGCCTCTATAGATGACGTTTGCCTGGGTGGAATTTGAACACTTCCCAGAACCACCCAAAGGGAAAGCGAAACGATTCAGGCTTACCCCCCAGAAGTTCACCGCTACCATCACTTTCAACATTGTCAAAGGGCTAACCACCGAGAACAACTTCAAAGTTGGAAACGCCACAGTGACCCAAAAATCCCCGTCAACTCCAACGTGGCAACGACCGGACATAAGCTGCAGGGTATGTCCAAGGATACACTTATTGTCAGTGAGTGGGACTAGTATAGATGTGCTAATTGGGTTTACGTCGTGCTGTCTAGGGTACGAACCCGCAAAGGGCTCTTTCTGACAAAGACAAAGCCACTTGACTTGGAGCGAGATTTCAACGTTCCAGAAAGCCTCATTGACTTCGAAAACAGAATCAGGACCAACTTGGAGCAACCAACTCTAGACACATTGACACAAAAGGGGTACTACCGCCCTGGCCCTGAGGGAACTCATAATACAGAATAAATACAGCTAATACAACAGTAACAAGTTTCATCTGTCCACATCCGAGTAAGTAGCTAACACCTACCCACTTCCATACAATATACCTACCAGCCTCTCCTATCTCTTGTTTCTTATACATGGTTTCAAGTTATAGCCATGAAGCCCGAAGCTTGCCGCGTCACAATTTTGACGTGTGGCGTGGATCTATCTATCATCTATCTATCTATCTATCTATCTATCTATACTTGCTTTTTACATTGTGGAATTGTAGCGTATAATTCCTACGTAGACCACCACGTAGAAAATTTCGCAATTGGAATTGTAGCGTATAATTCCGCTCGTGGATGCGTCGTAGAAAGTGGCCGATTGGGGAATCGTACATTGTGGTCGATGTGAGTTTGTGGAAGTAATTCTGACGTTGCAATACTAATTCAGTGTTTAAAAATCGTATGTTTTTGACGTGGATATGGAAACATGAGCACCGCTGCGACTGATACCGACCGCAAAGTATGTAAGTAGTTAGTCGTGAAATGGCAAAATGATGAGAAGCGAACGGCAAGTTAGAGACAGACGTGGTACCGGTTTCGTGTCTGATCGTGTGAATAGGTTTGTGTCTGATCTGACGTCATTTTCAACTATCAAAAAATCCAATGTGGGCTAGCGGACCACGAAGCCGGTCCGTTCTAGTTCTTCTTCTATTATTGGGGGAAGAGGGCTTCCTCTCATTCTCTTCCATGTTACTTGTGTATAATTCAGGGAGTTTGACGAGATAATGAGCACTAAGCTATTAATAGTACCCGAAATTTTGTCAATCAATGCGGAGAAAACTGAAAAACAAGTGAAGAAAAATACAGAAGGATTGGAGGTATGCAGCGAACAATTGTCAGTATTCGGCGATAGGCTGTCACAAGTTGAGGTGATGCTTCGTAACTCCAACACCAACACAGGAGCAAATTCTAATGTGGCTGCGGCTGTGGCTGCGGCTCCGCGTGTGTTTAGCGTTGGGGTGTCAGACAACAAAAAGCAAGATAGAAAGGCAAGGACGCTTGAGCAACGGCGTGATGCCAGGAAGGGGGTGCTACTTGGGACCAAAAGCTCGAAAGCAAGAAGACATGGTCAACAGAAGGGAGATTCGAAGAGCTTGAAAGCTCAGAAGGGAGATTCGAAGAGCTCGAAAGCTCGCCGCGCGAATATAGATCGTGCGAGGAACTCTCCTCTTCCCGTTGCGAGGAACTTACCCTTCATCACAGGAAGAAACATGTCCAACGCAACCTTGTCTACTGACGAAATGGCGGCACTTGTGGATTGCTTGCAATCTCTTTCCGCGTCAAACCAGGCGAATTCCGGGTTTGCCGTGGCAACCGAGTCCAATGTGACTAAGATCGTCGGAAGAATTCAGGCGATGAACGCTAGCTTGTCTTCTATCGCTGTTACGACTTAGAGGGCGTGGGAAACGTTTTTGTTCCAAACAAGAGGATTGAGATCTGGCTTGCAAAGGAAGAAGATAGGTATGCTGCGCAGGCTTTTTTATGAAGAACATTTACTCTACATCCAACACAAAATAGCTGTGATGACGAAGCAAAGGCCAAGTTACAGCACAGCAGCAACACTAAAATAATGAAACAAAAAGACATCTATGATGCAATGAGCTGCATTGATCATATGCCAATATCATCATGTAATAATAGGCGCAGCGTTATTTTTCGACTTGTTTACGCAATTGATGTTATGGTTATGTATGCATTTTTGCCGACTTACCAATACAACCCGTATCCAGCGTTCAACTCATCATCAACACTACAGCTAAAGTTAAAGACATGTGTACACAAACTTACTGCCCGGAACCCTGGATCTGGATACGTATGATGTCACGCTGTGAATATGGCAATCAACAGCTTCTAGTGACCCATCATAGTTGGCCATGATAGTATAGAAGCATCTGTTTCCTGCTCAAGCTCTTTTTGGTCGTATCGGCGTCGCTACAAAGTCGTAGGTGACCTGATGAGGCATCTGAGACGGCCTCAAGATCCTCTGTTGACAGGCAAAGCATACTTATCGTATCTTACGCTGTGAATATGGCAATCAACAGCTTCTAGTGACAAATGATTGCGCTCCATATGGTACTCTTATCCATCCATCATTCCCACTTGTAAGAAACTTGGAAGGTTCATCTCCAATCAGAAACGAACGGAATGTCCAAAGAGCATGTCTCGTCCAAATATAGCTTCCGCAGGAGTTGCCTTGTGCACGATATGATGTGTAGATCAAATTGCCGATGCAGCATCAGTAATGAAGAGGTCAATTCGATCAGCGTCGACTGTTTTCACTATTGTCGAGCTCAGAAGCAGAAGGCAGGGCATGCCATTAAAGACTCCATGCACTCGTTTTAGAATCGCATTAGCTTCTGGATTCTAACTATTGCTAGTTGTCGGCTGACGGCTTATCTGATATTGCTTGCACAAAGATATCATTATCAAAATCTTATCTTACTTATCTCCCTTCGAATACTTCGGGATATACAGACCCGAAGGTTTCTTTTCGGACATGACTCTTCTTTGGTGTCTTATCAAAAGTCACTCCCATTAGCGAGTATTTAGCTGGCGCTGCGGCCTTTTTCTCGAAAGAAGGTTTGGGTGTTGGTTCGTGCTGTGTTCGTAGCCCTTCCAGCGATCCCAAAGATTGAGTTCCTGTGCTGGGTTCAGGAGACATGAGATTATTGGCGTGGTCAAATTTCTCCTCGCTATCTTTCTTCTCTTCGTCTTCACTCTCACTATTTCTAGCAGCAGCAGCGTTGTTGTCTGACCCAGCCTTTTCGGTTCCAACTATACCTGATTCATCCGCACGAGAAGTCACCTCTTGAATAGAGGGCCGCACGTCAGGCTTCATAGATTTGACGTCAGGCTTAGCGTCTGCGGCATCCTCATCTTCATAGCTCGCATCATCATCTGAAGAATAAATATTTTGAACCGCCATAGCAGTGGTAGCAGCAATCATTTGGCTCACCCCTCCCATCTCCTCATCAAATGCATCGTCGCCTTGCGCTACCCTCGCTCGTCCACGCTGCTTGTTGAAGTAGTCGCCGTGATCGATACCTTCATATTCATGTTCGCTAGTTTCGTTGCCTGACTCATCGTTACGTTGTGTTTTAGATTGCCCTAATTCGTCGTCCCTCTCCGCCATCTCGTCTAAGTCATCCTCGGTTCTCTTATCAAGTTTCCGCTTCCACTGCATCCAAGTCGATTGGTTTCTAATGGATTATCGGATTTCTTCCACTGTATCGCACAAAAGCAATGGATAGTTGAGTGTTCACTTCAACATTGAAGCAAAAGAAGTGAAGATGCAGAGCGAATTAACGTACCAATGATGACATGAAGCTTCCGTCTTTGAATTTCAAAAGATTTTCAATACCGAAAAGTTCTCCTTTTGCGGTTCTTATCCTTGTCAACGCCCACGAAAGATTTGGGGCTGATCTTCTCCTAGTTCGGTGGCTTCTAGTGTTTGCTTTTTCAATTGGACTTTGTAGACTTGCCTCTGGTAAATCAATTCCTCAATAGTCCCTCGTGCAACGAGTCGAGTTACCTCTACATCTCTCTTTTGGCCGATTCGAAACGCTCGATCTTGAGCTTGCTCGTCGTAACTAGGATTCCAGTTTACGTCGAAAATAATTACCTTGTTTGCTGCGAAGAGAAAATTTGTTCTTGTTAGCAACACGATCAAAAAAGTAGAGAAGTGCATCGTGTCAATTCAGCACTTGATCTCACCAGCAGTAAGGTTCAATCCAAGACCTCCAGCTTTTGTGCTAATCAAGAACACAAAGATATCATCATTCTTCTGAAACTTGTCAACCAAGCCCTGCCTTGACGAGCTTGGGGTTTTGGCCATCGAGACGCAAGTGTTCCCAGCCTGATATTCTACAATGATTTTGAATTATGTCCCAATGTAGCAGTTGAATGACTAAATACCAATACCCGATGTTGTTGTCTCTGAAACTTGTTCAGCTGTCGACAGAGAGAAATATACACATATATCAATAATACGGCTCACAAGCACATCATGTTATAGAGAATTGGATAGATGAACTCACCAAGTAATCCAAGGTTTTCATCTTTCCTGATAGCTTCACATGATCGTTTGTCAAACTCTCATACTGATACAAAGTACCTCCAGGTAATTTGCTACGAATATCGGGAGGTAGTGCCACTTCTGCAAACTCTAGCTTTTTTCTCTTCGATTCTCCAGTTTCAGAATGAGCAACTTGCAGGAGTGACGGATGAGAGCAGATCTTCATGAGTTTGTTCAACGCAGGGAGTTGAACACAGGAGGGGCATTGTTTACAAGTAATGTACTTGCCGTCGAGGATTTCTTCTGCGATTGAGTTCCGGTCTCCAATCGGTTTCTCGTGAAGTTGTTGCCAAAGGATTGCATCTGGATCAATATCAGGTTCACGCTCTTCTCCCCTGTACCTGTACGGATTCATAGGGTAACGGTAACAGCACTTCTTTTTTGGGACAAGTTGATCCTTGTGTCTTCTCTGATAGGCAATACGTTCTTTCTTAGTCTTGAGCTTTCTGTAACTAATGAAGTACTGTTTGTTGACACCACACTCACATGGCGCATTGGCGAAGCGCAACAAATCATAATCAGGGAGTGTGAGAATGTGCCGATAAACCATTTTCTGGATCTCTGAAAGCTGACAGAAGATGACCTTTTCATTCTTCTTGGTGAGTTTGTTTTGTAGCACATCGTCTTTCTTACGGACCAAATACACTGGCTTCAGCATGCGCTCGAGAACTTGTTGCTTATCCTTCCCCAACGTTACACACTCTGCTTTGGCATCTTTGGCTCTTGCGTATTTCAGTGGATCCGAGAACTCAAGTCTGAACGTAGTCCAATCACCAAAAATGTTTGGGCGCACCATATCGATGAGATAATAAAGCTCTTTGTGGTTGTTTTGCATTAGCGTTCCAGTCATACCAATCACTGGGCAAGCTGAATTGTCGCGAAGGTCTCCTAAACGCATATGAGCAGCTGTTTGCTGATTTTTGTATTCATGATATTCGTCAACAATAATGAGCTTCCACTTGATTGAATTCAGTGCGTCAAAGTCGTCAGCTCGTGTGAAAATGCTTTTCCCTACAATGAGGATGAAATCGAGACCGGTTTTGATTCTGTCTAGCGCTTTCTCTCTGGTGCTACCTTGGTAAATGGGTGCTACATTGAAGTGACCCCAGGTTGCAAACTCACTCTATCGTGATACAATTGCAAGCAAAGATTTGAGAAAAATAGGAACATAGGAACGCATTTAATTCACACGGTAATTTGTACTCACTGTCCAATTCTCTGCGACGCTTGGAGGTACGATGACAAGTATAGGAGCAAATTCAGGAAGTCCTACTTCATCAAGAATTGACTTATTGTTTATGCGAGAGCACATTCCCGATAGCAACGCCTGGCGGTCATTCTCCTCTCGCGTTTTCACAATCTGTGGGACAACATTTTCGCGGTTGGAACATTAGAATTTGAAAGGAGGCAATGACAACAAGTTCATCATCCTCATCCACTCTCAAGACTTACCTGCAACGCTTTCTTCCGATGTGACTGAATATGTTGCTTATCCAACGCTGTCCCAGTCTTCTTCTGCAAGGCCGCAATCAATGATACCATCTGAACAGTCTTACCAAGCCCCATATCGTCTCCGAGGACACATCCCTTTCCATGGATAACGCTTTTATACATGAATTGGACTCCCTCTCGTTGATAGGGGAATAGATATCGATTGATTGATGCAGGAACTTTAGCCACACCATCATCATCATTTCCGTCACTCTTTCCATTACCATCATCAACCCCTTGATTTGTTATTGGATCACCAGGTTTCCAAGTCTTTGAAAGCAAGAATGGAACAAGAGCAGAGGGAGGTCCCAACTTGGGATTGGCAAATTCTGGCTTGAGATCACGTAGCATGTCTTGCTTATCCTGTTCTGATACAGAGTTCTTGTCATCATCATCATCATCATCCGAATCTTGAAGCAAACTTGCAAATCGGCTAACATTTTGTTTCTTGGATGCAGCATCCTTTGTAGTTTTAGCCTGACGTTTGCTTTGCACTGGTGCAGGTGAGTCATCATTATCATATTCCGCAATTTTGGGTGCTTCACGTCCCCGTTGTCGCTTCCGTGGCTGCTGAGTGGTATTAGTAGCAGTAGCAGTCGTATCCTTCTTCTTACCACCACCACCACCCTTGGGTCTTCCTCTACCACGCCCTCGAGACTTCTTATTGTCATCATCACTACCATCATCATCTCCCTTCTTGACATCCTCATCCACATCATCCCACAATCCATCCTCATCCGAGTCAACAATAACACGCTGCTTCTTATTCGACAAAGAGTCATCGTCATCATCATCATCACCATTTCGTTTCAATGATCCAGGAGAATATCTCCGTGATTGTTTCCATGCACCACCACCGGTAGGAGGAGAAGTAGCAGCAGCAGCAGTAGCAGTAGCACTTCTTCTTCGATTGTCGTCACCCATATCCGAAACACTCTTCTGATCTGCCCCATCTACCAATATCGTTGTCCCCTCTAACCCACCTGCACCTGCATGTGTCCTTACTGTAGCATTGCCACCACCACCACCCTGCTGTTGTTGTTGTTGTTGATGCTGCAGCTCCTCAAACTCCTCCTGCCTCCTCTTCTCCATATGAATTGGATTCCGTCGATTATATTTAGCATCACGTTCCGCTACCTTTCGTGCATGTAGTCGTGCCGACATGTCATCGACTATATGATTGTCATCGTCGGAGGAAGACTCTTGTAAATGTGCCAATCTACCCCGTTGTCGTTTTTGGTGTATTTTGGAAGTTGTTGTGGTGGGGTAAGATTGTGATTTGAAGGGGAGGATGGACCAATTGGCAATGCTTTGGCGGTTGCTTTGATGGAAGTGGGTATTCTAGCTGCTGTAGGAGGAGCCATTGCACTTGCTGAAGCTGCTGCTGCAGTTGACTTTTTGATATCGTGCTGAATCTGATTCTTCTTCTTCATCTCCTGTAATTTCCGCTTCATCTTTCACCAAAGTCTTCATCGTCACTGCTGCTAGTGTAGTTGATACCGACTAATTTCTTTTTGGTGGTAGTGGTGCATTATTCTTTGCTTGTTTGGTTTGCTCAATTGTTGTTGAGAGGATGAGAATAATTGTGATTTTGGATTATGGTGCATATCATCATCATCTGAATCACTGCTTTCCCAAGTTGGCTTTAGTTTAGAAGCAGCAGCAGCAGCAGTAGTAGAAGTGTTGTTGTTGTTGCTTTTGCGCTCAAGATGAGATTGATTATTTTTCTTCATTGTAGTGGCAGCAAATGCAACACGGTTGGGCGATGGTGATGACGATGGAGAATCTTTACTTCGATGATTATTGTGTCGATTATTATTGCTTTTTAATGCCGATGATGGACTCCGCCGTTTCATCGTGCCGGCATTAGTTGTTGCTGTTTTTGATGCTACATTGGTTTTCAGCAAAGCAGTAGTATTCTTGCCACGGCCACGCCCCACCATTGTAATACAGTGGAGATTGAGGCGGTGAAGGCGATGCCAATGGAGATTCCGCCGCTAATAAATCTGCCGAGTCATCATCATCATTCGATTCTTCATCATTCTCATTACCGTTATTCTGACGTTGCCGGCGATCACGTTGACGTTGCAGGAGCCTCTCACGCTCTTGCTTTCGTTTTTCATATTCCAAGCGTCGTTTTTGAAAGGTGGATGTTATGCCGGTGGTGAGGTCTTCGTCAGAGAGGTAGGCAGCGGTGCTGAATTGACTATTGTTGCCTGCAGGTGGGGCGTTGTCTTCGTCAGAGGAGGAGGAGTAGGTCATTGTCGTATTATGCTTCGATAGTAGCCGAAGGTATCGCCTCTTGGCCTAAAAAATGAAAAATGAGAAAAAATGGGATCATATCGAGATAAGTGCTCATCAGGACACTTGCTCCAGCTGCACTCTTGAAGTAGCAACCTACTTCTTTACTATTGCCCCTCTCCCAAAGACGCTCTAGCCTGCAGCATGCTACCTCAATGACTCACTCACGACATAGAGATTACAATATATCTACAGTCAATCTCAAAATGCTATAAATTATATATTGTATCGTTTTGAATTCCTTCTCTCGTCCTCGGCGATGAAGCAGCAGCAAGCAATCCTGATGGATAATGAGCCCCACGGCCATGGTGATGCTTCTGTCGCGACTTGCTACTACTCACACTCAATCTCGACATACTCCCATCTAAATCATCCCCTCCAAACAATATATCATTATCCTCCACACAAGAAGTTATACCCTTGGTAAATGCCTCCACTCCCTTTGCCAACCATTCACTTGTACCCTGCATCTTCTCCACGGTTCGTTGTGTCTTCTTTGCCATGCTTAGTGATAGGTTCCCCGAATAAATGTGATACAAACATCGATCGAGGGGTAACTCCTTCAATGTTTGATTGCCAACATTATCAAACAATGGTACGTCCAACACATCAATGATTTGTTCGAGATTGCGTTGTGGATCTGGCGTTGGGTGGACTAAGCCGACTACATCGTTCATTCCCCACAATGTGCGATTCAAATCTTGAATTTCTTGCTTGCTATCAATCATGCTCCCACCAGCCACTCCTCCGGTGGATCCCACGCATCGAATGGCAGTTTGACTTGTGAAACTGGATGGCAAGTCCTCCTCTGGAACTATCCCGTCCAACAGTAGTTGGAAGTGGTAGATTGTCTCGGGAAGGACACCTTTTTGGGTACGAGGGGATAGGTAGGCTTGACGCTTTGGTGCACAATACACCAAGGCAAGTCGACTCCGAATACCATCATCATCACCTTGCTTCTTCTTCTTGTATTGCTGCGATTGTGGATACAACGGCTTGTCCACAACTTGCGCCACAAGTGTCCTCGTCAACACCACCGGATCCGTCGACAACAACGACTCCTTCTCCATCTCGGGCCGACCATGCACCTCCCTATCTACATATTTGTAGTAAAATCCAGGTATGGGCAATGGAGTCAAATTGGTAATTTTGGTTGCTGTTGTTGATTCACCATCATTATTATCATCATCCTTTGTGGTTGATTTGACATCACTCATGAAACATATATCATTGTACGCCATTAGTAACGGAGAAGAAGCATTTGCCTTCATACAAGCATCACTATGATCACTGTACAACCCAAACGCTTCAATGATACCACCAATCAAATCGAGTAAAGACGTTGTTCCACGAACCACCAAGGATCGATCAGCGGTAACTTGATTATTGCCATTGCGATAGTGCGTGACAATGTCCATGGATTCGGATGGTTGGAGATATGGTTCGGATCGTTCGCATTTCACATAGAGTTGGAGGTAGGTGGGTCGTTTTCGCTTGGCTCTGGGTGGTTCACTGGGGTTGCAGCAGGATGGTTCGACTTGTTGTTGTTGTTGTTGACGTGATGGTAGATGGTAGAGAATGTTCTCACGTGGAGTAATGGGTGGGAGCATGTTGCTATTGCTAAACTTTTGATATCCCATGGGTGTCACCTTGGAAGAACGAGTCTCGTCCTTATTGATCATCCCTGTGGAATTGGTCGCTGCTGCTCCAGTGGCACCCATACTCGCAGATTTCGAAAGTGCCTCTTGAATCCGACTCGGCTCTGGTGATGCTCCAGTGACGAACCTTCCAAACTAGTATCTGTGCTTGTAATGTTAAGGAGACTTTTTACATTCATTGAAGGGTGCTGTTGTATATGGGAGGTTTTGTTGAGCTCCTCGCCAATGGTGAATGCGAGACTTTTGGATGGTGATGCGAATAATGAAGGCTGTTGTGCAGTTGTAGTTGTATACGGTCGTGGCAGAGGAGGAGCATGCCTTGAAGTGTCTCTAGTATTTGAATCATCTGGTGGAGAGTACATTGGAAACTAACATGATGCTTCAAATGTTGTTGCTGTTGTGGCGGAATGTGACCTGGATCGTTGTTTGCTATAGAAAACACCATTGGAGAACTCGGTTGAATTGGCGGAGGAACCCGATCAATTGAACTTGTAACTTCATCCCTTGCAGCATTTGGTGGTGGAAACAACACATTTCCTTCAGTATTTGTTGCGTATTCCATTGGTGGTGGAATGTTATTGATGGGACTGCTGAAGTGCTGTATCGATTGATCGAAGTTATTGGGCGATGGAAACAGCATCGGACGATGATTTCTGGATTCTAAACTTGTGAATTCTGGAGGAGGTGATGGAGGGACGTAATTGATGGGACTGCTAAAGTGTTGTATCGGTGATGGCTGTTGTATTTGCCCATTATAATTCGAACGTGTTGATTGCATCGTTCTCGTCGGAGAAGGTGGACCCATCACACCGCTCGCAACAACTGCACCAATAATGTCAGCACTACATTCACGTTCCAACAACGGTCCAACACTCTATCCACATACCTCGTCAGAGCATACCCAGGATTTTCATTCGGCTCCGGAAACATCGGCAACACCGCCCTATTGCGACATAAACTCTGATAAAACAATTGACGCTGTCGTGCCGATGGAATATAATAATGTAGTAATTGTCGTGTCCCTTGAATAGAGGAGGAATAATTCCCCGACTTATGCTGTGTTGCCAGCATATTGGATAACTTCATAAATTGCCGCTCGTCGTTATCGTTATTATTGCTCATTAGTGATCCAGTGGTTGTTATTGGTGCCGATCGAGCGGTTCGGTCATCGTCATCTCCCCTCGATTGTTGTTGCTGCGTGGGGATGGGACGATACTGATGTGGTTGATCGGTTACTTCGATTGGAAGAGAAATTGCCCTGCCGTAAGCATGATCTTAAGTTCGCACTGAGATTGTAAGGTGGTTGGAGAGGAGAAGTGATGCTCCACTGAAGCACCTCTTGACGACACCGATGGTGGGCTCTGATGGTAGGCTGAGTATTGCATGCTTTCACGCTATATCTTCATCATCGTCCCAAGCCAAATATTATTTTACTAATTCTTCTTCTGATTGTCGTGAATAAAGTAGGTGTGCAGTCGTCGTCCTTGTGGCTGTAGTGCTTGCGCAAATCACCTTTGTCCATTTTGTTCTTTCTTTTCAACGCCGCAACTCACGAGATGGTGAAGATGCAATTCAAATTTTACGAGAAAATCCTCGCTGATATCTGATGATCCAGCTACGTTAGATCAATATGTCTCTGGTGCGAAGGATACCGAGGAAACAATGAACCCGTCACAAACCTTGATGCTGAATGATATGATAACTATGGTAAGTAATGCACTAAGTATAAAGCAATTGACATATCTTATGTCTTCTATTAATAATTATCTTCAAGATTGGTTCATATATCCCAAGAGAAACAAGGATTCAGGCTGTGAAAACCCAGACTCTCGCTCTCTCTCTGCCGTTCGCTCGTCAGAGTACTATCTGTGCATCTCGTTTTTATCTGAACTGCTAATAACAAAATGACCACGTCACTTGCTTGTGAAGAACAGAAGAAGTGCGAATAAGGAGGAATAGAATGGACCAAGACGATGCTTGCCAAGTACAAATTCAGTGACCACAAATAGTCGTACTTACTAATGCAGAGCTCACACATAAGATAGCATGCTTATGTCTTATAGATTGATGCAATCCACCAGATCTAGATCATTAGGTGCTGGAAGACATGCAAAGTCCAAGTGGTCTCGAACTAATAACTGGTACATGAACTCAAACGCATGTAAGTAAGTACAATACGACATGTGCAGAAATAAGACATCCGCGACAAAGCGGAGAGCGTTGAGCGTTGCTTCTGACCATGGTACTACTGGCCTTAATCGCTTCTGAAATATCCTCAGAAGCGATTAAGGCCAGTAGTTCCATGGTTATATCCACTTCCTTTGTACTAGGGTAGGTACTTATGATACTAACTCATAGGGAGACACAGACCCGCACTGGGGTCCATGCTCACCTATTCCTTTTCTTGCTTCCGGCAAGCGTATCGCTCAAGTAGTTAGAAGCTTTCTCGAACACTTCCCGCCTTTTTGGGAAAGATCTTTGGAGCAGATGCTCACGGAATCCAGTGCGTGATGCACTCGGATTCGATGACCGAGCCACCCATCATGGCATTGTTTGTAAAAGGCTCTTTGCAGCTAACACAAACCACCAATAATTGCTCCTCCGATCTTCCTTTTGTTTTTCCCACCCACCCGCCCGGTTGACACTGTCGAAGTCCACTTCGGACTTCGGTTTTCGAGACCAGGCACAAACATAGTGTTCTAGTTTGTATCTGATTACTCTAGAGATTCTTTTGCAACCGGCCATACATACACATCTTTGTAGTGGTACAGTATCTATGCGTAAACATAGCTACATACAAGCCACAAACCACTATTCGCTTCCGCCGTAGGTAATAAGCATATAAGTGTATTCACACTGTAAGTTGGGGACCCTTTCGCCACCCAACACCAATAGCCATCTATTGTGAGCGTTATACAGAGGTTTCAGGGTATTAGATGAAGTTAGCCAGTACTTAGCCAGTACTTAGCCAGACTTAGCCAGTACTTAGCCGGAAATTTAACAGTTCGTCAGGTAAAGTTAAAGTCATATAATACCCTGAAATCTCTGTATAACGCTCACAGTAGATGGTTATTGGTGTTGTGTGGTGAAATGATCCCCAACTTACAGGGTGAATACACTCAATATCACTTAATACGAGCTTTACTGACGAACTGTTAAATTACAGGCTACGCCCGATGCCGTCACATACACGGGTATTAAGTGATATGAGTGTATTCATTTTGTAAGTTGGGGACCCTTTCGCCACCCAACACCCAATAGCCATCTTTTGTCAGCGTTATACAGAGGTTTCAGGGTATTATGTGAAGTTAGCCAGTACTTAGCCACGACTTAGACAGAGTTAGCCAGTACTTAGCCAGTAATTTAACAGTTTGTCAGGTAAAGTTAAAGTCATAAAATACCCTGAAATCTCTGTATAACGCTCACAGTAGATGGTTATTGGTGTCGTGTTTGATAGTTTAGGAGCGTGGTGACTGTGGAAAGGAATGCCAGGTGCAACACTGGAAGGCTGGCCACAAATTTGATTGCATCAAGAGTTAATGAGGATGATATCAAGTCGTATGAGATTTTCTTTAATTCTTGTGTCTGAGCGCATACCATTATCGCCATGCAGAACACCCATCGAGAAGGTGAAGCCACGGCGCTGTACACTGCTTGTCTGTCATCATCTCTCTGAATCATCTAAAAGTCAAACTTTCCTCGCTCAACAAGTCATGTTGACCAATTATCATGTTTATGCCGCTGCTGCATAGTATTCTTCGCTGCTTCGGCTTGAACAGCCTTCCTTGACTATCCCACCCAGACTCTTTTCTTTGCGACGATTCCATCTTGTTGCTAGTTTTACCACATCATCTTCTTCACTTGCATCCCACATGTCAATGCATCAAGAATTTTCGAGTCTCTGATTCAAAAGGCAGTGGATCGTTTCCTGCTGATATATTATACACGTTACGGTGGCTACGAATGATAATGCTCGATGTTATATGCATGAATATCAGATAAGCATTAGAACTAGTCATTCAACCTAATGCCCACCTTGACAACTGTTGATTATACCTTATTGTGATGTGACGGCAGAAGCAGTGATGATAGAAGTGTCTCTTTCCTCACCTTGCACGGTAATGTTAACAACTATTAACAGACGACGACTGGCAGCTCCATCGTCACATCCGCTGCCACATCCACATGCCATCTGTGCATATACATATAACTCATTTGAAGATTTCTTCGTCGTCTTTTCTTGTCCTTGTTTGCTCATCGAGATATCACATCACTGCCTCATTTAGGCTTCGCTGAACATTAGCTACCAGATGCCAAAGGCACCGATTTCATCACATGTAAAGAAAGATTTATAACTCCTCTTGTTGCTAAAGAGTAGAGGCAACTATGTAATGAGCCTGTCTTGGTCTTGCTGCCTACCTATGTGTATCGCAGAATGTCAGAGAAAATCGATCATGCAAGACTGTCCAGAGCTACGCTCAGAACGCCTCACGAGAGTACAGCACAGTGCAGCTCATAAATCAATTTCCAGAAAGTTGTTAACATCGTCAACATGTTCGCCATCGCCGCCATCGCAGCCATCGCAGCCATCGCCGCTGTTATCTTCGCCGCCATTGCCTTCACAATGGCGTCACCAGAAATGTGTTTGGACACTCTGGTGTGGTACTTCCATCCAAACAACTCATTGGATCCTGCTGGGAGGGTTCACATGTTTCATCTCCATCCCAGCAATGTAGTTGAAGAGCTTCTTGCGTGGTGTTTCCATCGCATTAGAGCCATCGCCTCCGGTGCCATGTTTGGTGCACATGGTTCATCATCTGCGACCGAGCTTCTTTCGCTTTACGACGAGAGCGTCTTCCAAGAGTTTCAGTTGGGCAGTTTCCTCACCACTCCCTCCGTCAGTCATGAAACTCTCTCCACCTCCGCAATTTTGGCTAGGTTTATGAAGAAGTATAATGGCCGACGTCTGAAGGTGCATTGGCCAAGTACCAAAAACTTACGCCGTCGGAAGAATAAGCACACATTCGCTACGATACGAGTTGTTGTGGGCATCTTCAGAGTGGGAAATGCGGAGGAGGTCTCAGACGAGCAAGAGGATTTTATTGCGCATTATCAACAGCTCGGCCAAGTTTTGGATCAACTCACGGAGATAGTGACTGGTGTTTTTATTCGTTCCAAACGGTAATGAAGAAGACAGAGAGTCGGAATGGAGAGTTGTGAAGCGGAACAAAAAGGTTAGCTACGGTATGCAAGAGAGCGCTGAAATCGCCTTCGAACGCTTGTAAGAGTCTACGATGATTTTAAGGAGCGTTATCCCTCACGCCTTTTCAAGATACTAGCGAGTATGAAAGGGAGCTCAACGCTTATCAAATCCTTCCTTTGGAGCACTTGGGTGTGACATTTTTCATCTAGAGATGAGACTTCGTTGTGATTTGATGCCAACCGAGGATTGACTGCCCCATCGAGAAAGCGAGCCTTGTCTGAGAGCCCGAGTTGGAAGTAGAGCAACAGCCTCCAGTGAAGAAGATGCGGTATAGCCAAGTTGCAGTTGCAGCTGCCATGTCGAGAAAGCGAGGATTGCCCGAAGACGAAGAGACAGACTTGGAACAGCAGCCCGCAAGTGAAGAAGAGCCGGAGCAACTCTTCTGGCTATTCCTCCAAAATAGCCAAGTTGCAGTTGCAGCTGTGCCCCGTCGAAAAAGCGAGGATTGCCGGAGGAGACAGGGTTGGATGAGCAGCCGCAAGTGAAGAAGAGCCGGAGCAACTCTTCTGCTATTCCTCCAAAGAACGCAGCCAATTCTCCCCGGCAGCCCCACAGTCGATTCTTCGACAAGCCAGTCAGCAGCGGGCCAACGACCGCAGTGTACAGATCAGTGAGACATGTACAGCTCGGCCGTTTGACAAAACTCAAGAACCACAGAATGTGACTGATTGTCCGGAGGAAGTGCAGGATATCCCTGTGCTTATTTGCAAGCGCCGCCGTAATCTCCGATGTTTCCAATGGATTCCCTCTACTCCCATTGAAGAAAAAGTTCGTAGCAGTGTGCTTGAGCTGGAAGCCTGCGATTTGTCCACTCGTTTCGATGAGCCGGATGATGTGGTGCCGGAAAAGAAGGAGGAGGAAGCCGCTGTGGATCTCGCAAGGGTTGAAGCTGATGCTAGGCCTCCGATGGAAGAAGTTGTGGCAGTGGAAGAGCCAATTGACTTTAACCAGCCCGATGATGTGGTGCCGGAAAAGAAGGAGGAGGAAGCCGCTGTGGATCTCGCAAGGGTTGAAGCTGATGCTAGGCCTCCGATGGAAGAAGTTGTGGCAGTGGAAGAGCCAATTGACTTTAACCAGCCCGATGATGTGGTGCCGGAAAAGAAGGAGGAGGAAGCCGCTGTGGATCTCGCAAGGGTTGAAGCTGATGCTAGGCCTCCGATGGAAGAAGTTGTGGCAGTGGAAGAGCCAATTGACTTCTGCGATCCGGATGTTGTGGTCGAGGAGGAAGAGGAAGAGGAAGAGGAGGTGATCTCTTCACTCAAAGTGCACCGCCGTCGCAAGAGCCGTGAGGCTGCGTCACTCATTTCCGAGTTGGGCAAATATTGGGAGGTTCCATGTTCTTCGAGAAGGGGTAGACGAGTGAGGAGGCAACCAGTGGGGGGGAAGTCGTAGGGCGAGTATTCTCATAGAGGGGAGGGGCCGAGGAGAGAGGTGTTTTGTGTCTCGAATTGTCGACATGTGCATGTGGCTGATACCAAGTCATCACCGTACTTGCGGTGCTGAAGATCGATGTAGGTATGCCTTGTTGACATGCAGAGGGGGGTCGGGGGTTACTTGTTTATTGCATCTGTTCGGAACCGTATACTTCGAGGATGTCGTTTGATTGTGCTGTTGAGGTGTATTGCCTGTTCGGGACTGTATATCCCGAGGGCCACCATTGTTTGTGTTTGCTTTGATGTCAGTGTTTGGGGGGGTTCTATAGCTATTCATATTTGGTGATGCATCTTCGGGGTTTGAATGGGGTTGGGTAAGTTCTTAGTTTGCAGTGAGCTGTTTTATCACTATACCAACACTCGTTATGTTTCTTTCCTTTCATCTCTACTACCATTAGATTTGACGGGCGGGTCATGTGCGGTTTCCTCGTCTCTCTCAGCCTGGCCAGCTAGAGGGCGAGATGGGTATTGTAAATTGTATCGTTTTTGTACAATTCAACCAGCTTCACTCACACTCACTCACTCACTCACTCACTCACACACACACTATCTTCTGCTGATTGCTTTGTTTTGTTGATTGTTTTGTTTGGCCACGTCATCTCCATCACTCCCCACCGTCTCCACCTCCTCAACCTCCTCTTGATCTACAATCCAACACCTCCATTCCAACAACCCCTGTTACACTGCGGAGGGGAGCTCGCTGAGCCACGGTCGAACTAGGGTTGGAAGTTGTGGGCTCGCTGAGCCGTTGTGGATGGCATCGGTTCAGAGCCACGGGCAAGGACCGGGCATTGTTCCCTGGCAGAAACCTTGGGGGTTTCGCTAATCCAATAAGTCTAACCTGGTTCCTTCGGGATCCGTTGGCCCACCTCATCATATGTCAGTTGGCCTTTACGTGGCGATGAGGATAAGTACACTCTTCTCTCTTGAGGGGGAGTGGAAACCAGCAACCGACAAAGATATCAAACCAACTCTCTTCAGGTTGTGTTCGTGTTCACTCCAGACATCCACTATCACCATCCTACCTCCATATCTACAGCGGCAAGAAATCTTACTCTTCACTTCGTTATCGATTGATCAGCATAATCACCCAACTGCTATTGCAATCTTCTTCCAAACCATCATCTCATTTCACCCACGCCTGATAACAGCAGGCTTTCCATCGTTCATCGTTACTCCACGTTCTCTCCGACCCGCTAGAGCTAAGAAGTAGACTTTCTCCCAAACTACGTCTCATCGCGTCACGATGCGACAAGTTATGCACCTCAATCGATATCATATATGGTTGATCGAGGCCGAGGCCAGTACAACCAACTTCATCTTCCAAGCCCCATCGTTACTACAACTCTTCTGCTTCTCACGAATATTTCATCGGTCTCTGGTCTCAGTTCGAGCAAGTCTCCCTGTTCGTGAGCCACATGTTTCAGTCTTCGATGATACTGTCCCGAATATCACTAACTGTGATAGCAAGCCGAGGGATTGTAAGTCTAATGAATAAGTAGTATTTTCTTGGCGAGCTTTTTGCTTCTGTATGGCAAGATATGCTTCGAGTCCCCCAACCATCCCTACTACTTGTCGCGTGTAACTTATCTGCAAATCATTTGACACGTAATATGATGGTCATCTCCCCAACCACTACCCTACCGTTCCAATCATCGAAGCATCTGTACAAGCCCTGTCGTCTCTGTAACCTTAAGACACAGTGTCATGACCAAACGAACTAAGTATCAAATGAAACAGCATTCAGTGCATCATCGTTTTTGGCACAGAAATCAATACCAGCGGCTCGCTTATCATCGATCATCATTACTCCAAGTCAACCTTCCTGCCTTTTCTCTCCTACAAGAGTGGTCTTGCACCTTTTCACAGCACTGTCTCGACTCATTCTCTTCGTCAATCAATCCTTGCACCTCAGTCATCTCCTCCCACTATTGGTTTCCTCTTTCATATTAGCTCTGTGTGAGGTGTACATTAAAGCTTTACAATTCTGTGTGTCTTCTTATTAGATTGGGCATTATAGGAATCGCCTAACATCTTGAATTGACAGCTGCGTCACTTGGTATTGCAGATGACTGTAGGAGCCAACCAGCAATAGGACCAGCAATAGGAAGAGTAACAAAAACCGCCCCTTGATCAGATTGTTGTGGAGCAGTGTCTTTAGGATTCATTGCGCTTCCAGGCTGATTGCCATACGTCCACCAAAGCCAAGCGTATAGACGTCAGTCCTAGCCGAGGCGTTTCCGTGAGCACAGTTCAGAAAACCCGGTAGCTAGAGAGCGGGTTGTTTCTACTTTGATACTGTTGTCGACGACTGCCCCGTAAGCGCTCTGGCTGTTCCTATTCTTTCTCCTCCTATGATATCCAATAACTATGATATCCAATACATAACTTTACAGTGAAGTCATTAACCTCCGTCCCATCAGAATCTCCTCATTGTACAAACGAGACCGAACTACAGCCTCATTCAGCCAATCAATCGTCTTTTCATATTCACGAATCTCGTCCAAATAATGATGATGTGATTCTTCGAGGGCTTGTATATTGCAGTTATGCTTGCAAAGTTTGAATTTTGAGCGTCTCAGTATTTTTCAGCGCTGCGGATTGAGAGTCTCAATTTCGGCGTGTAGCTCAGCCATGATATTATCGTCGGCCCAATTGCTCTTCACATGAGTGGCTCCATCCGTCACAAGCAGAGGCGGGCTGCCGCACATCATCATAGCAAGCACTTATTATTTGTTGCTTGCTTAAAGGGGGTTCTTAGTTATTATTTT
>JAHBBA010000378.1:0-21996 GCA_018806925.1 Skeletonema costatum | reverse complement strand
TATGATCCCTCAAATTGTAATAGCAATATACTGATAAACAGGTTTCGCGAATACCATATCAGCCTCATCATGTTCGTATATTGGCCAACTTTACACTTTGCTTTAGAGGTTAACCCTAACTGATATAATAGATATTATACGACATTACATAGGTCCTAATCACTAGTGGTCTGTCCATTGTGGATGGGTTTGTATATCCCGATTCCTCCTGCTATCATCTGCTCAGCATTTAATCCCAGAGTTTCCTGTTATTCCATATCTGAGTGTACTTAGTTAGATAATGCCATCTTGCTCTACAGCAGTTCATCTTAGTGAACATCACTTGTTCAACTTGGGTAGTAGTGACCTCATGCCACAATTGAAGTTGCTTCAAAGGGGCGGCAGATCATTTGAGAAGAGCGAGAGACAGTTTGGTCCGTTCGGTATCTCTCAACTAAACCTCTTTCGAGCTTGGCGATGCCATGATGAGTGGGTACACACTTAGTGTGCATCGCAATCAGACCATTCAACAACAATCATCATACTATTAATCTTTACATTCATTCATTCAATCCTGGTAAGACAAGACGCCGCCAACGTGGACAATTCCAACGCAATAGACTAGGGCCAGGGAACGGCATCCCCGGCGCCTCAAGCAGCTGACACTCCGAAATACAAACTCAAAAAGAATCGCAACTCACACAAACCCAAAATGGATATACTCCACGGCACTCTTCCGGCCATCCATCCGTCTGCGCCTCCCCTCCTTCATAATACTCACAATTGCCAGCAGTCCACACTGTGTATCACAGTTTTTGCGGGCACTAACTGATTGATGGCCCTATTTCTACTTATCAACCACGAGCTTACGGACTCATCGCCCTGAAGACACATATGATTCAGGATCGGCCGGAGGTGGTCTTACTATCTGCCGAGAATCGGCGTTTGCATGATACAATTGGAGATCTAAAACAGTCAATGATCATTTGTAGATAATGGAAACTGCATTAGATGTAATCACCGATAGACAAGGGGCTAGTTTGATGCCTACGCCGCAGCACATGTGAAAGATTAGCGCAGAGATATTTAGTTCAGATTCGAGGAAGAATTTAAAGGCATATGTATTACAAACTTCTTACAGGTGGTAATCCATCATGATCGGGAATCATGATATGCTGGTTGAAAGAGAGTGAGATTGGGAATATTGATACCGGATTTAAGATGATGAATGTAGTTGCTGTGGTAGGAGTATTTAGGAGTTTGGTTTATGAAAGCTGGGGGGATTTTGTCGGCGATTATGGATATTATCAATAATTTCACTGTTAGATGATATGAGTGAGGAATCTTTATGTCTCGGTGTTTTATCCTGAGGATAGTGTTCATAGTAGTCGTGGTGTTTTCTGAAGGAATGATTGCGAAGACTTCCACTGCGGCTGGCTGTTTTCTGTATTTGACTGCAAAGGCAGATGATATTCTGTCGACCATTTACAACTTAATACTATGCATATTTACTTGTTATTGATTCATTCTGACGCTGATTTCAGATTTCACTTAATTTGTTCAACTCTATGTTTGACATTGCTATCATTCACACCAACGCTTTCCCCTCCCTCTTCGTTTACCACTCATCGTTCCTCCTCCAGTAGTGTTGACGATGTGGAATTGCATTTTCGGTGGCAATATGACGTGAAGAATGAACTACTTTTGGCACAATAATCCACGAACCTACTCCTCGGTAACATCTCCAAGGGGTTCAATTTATCTCTGCGTTGCTCCATATAAGTCCGTTGAAAGCACCTCCTCTGGGTTGTCCCCCCTGATTGCTTTAAGTTGGTGGTGGAGATTAAATTCACTCACTGGAGATTGATTCCTGAAACACTCTCAGTCAGACTTTGCCCCATCCTTCTTTAGAGGAGCAGATGTCCATGGGGTGAGTAAAAGGCGGATTCGTGTCATTCTTGCCTTTTGCTGCTGCAATATCCATTTGTTGCCTCTGCTTGACTTTGTACCGATTCTGGTTAAGAAAATAAGTACATTGGCTTTGCGCAAACTTTCGCCATGAGCCCAGCAAATAACACGAGATACCTTCATCCAGCACGTGCTCTAAACCTCCCAATGCTCCCTTCGACATTGTGTACATATCTCAAGGAACTCTTTGAAAATTCCTCTGGATGTGCATGGAAAGCCCTCCACGCCATCCTGTGCAAGGAAGCCAGCTGTTGCAAATACAGTAAGGAACTAGATACTAACTTTTTTGGTGACATTATATCATATTCACTATATCACTTTCTTTTTCCTCTTCCTCTTCTTCTTCCTCCTCTCAGAGATTTTTGCCAAGTCCCTGAATGTGACACACAAAATAATGCACTTGATCCCGCGAACACTCCAGTGTTCTGTAGGGCATGATTGGAGTTTATCTCCTTTGTTTTTCCACAAATAAAAGTAACGTGCACTAACAAGCGTGACTTCATCATTGTCAGCATTCACTTTTGAATGAGCATGGATTCTGTGTAGCGCATAGTGGATGTCTGTTCCTGAATATCATATCATCCAAGCTTCTTTGACACAACAACGAATGTGTTCTAGAAAAATGGAGACAGAAATTTGAATTCAAGAAATTGTTGAGCAGAAAGGTTACCACATAGCAACGTTGACAGTCTCTTTGAGAGAAAGACTCCGGTCTCTATTAAGCGGATCCTGGACTGCATTTGCAATGCCACAAATGAGTCCTTGGAATGTACTGCCAGTGATTTCAACATTGGCTGTTCAGCAATGCGTACACATCTGTGCACATCCCATTCCTTCATCTTGTGATGCTTCTAATCAAGCCCTTCAGAGCATAAGCCAGTTTCACAATTGCTCCAGCAACGCAATAGATTGGATCGATTGGTTTACTGGCTCGTTCATTGCGATGAATGGTAATTCTGCATTTCCTAACTGTCCCTGTTAAGTTGAGCCGTCCCTACTCGCCATTGTTCTCGTACTATCTCCTAATCCCTTTCGTCCTCGCTGCAATTCATATTGTCATACGCGCTTTTTCATTTTTTCCAGCTCTCATTTCCATTTCTGCGTTCAATTGCTCTTCACTTCTCGAATCGTTCGATGATGATCCGTTTCAGGTTACACTCCTTGCAACAGCAGCGTCCCCGTCCCTTCTTTCGACTCCTACCCGTAAAACACGGCGTTCTTTTTAATACTTTGCACTTGGACACACTAGTTGTGCTCATCTTAGCGTCCGCAGTGTAGCCGACTGAACCTTTCACTCATAGGGGAAGCACTAGCTACCAGATGTGGAGGATCATCAATGATCATCGCTTTCAACTGGTGCTTCTTTCACCTGAACAAGCTGAGGAGTATGGAGCCAGCAATTTGGGCTTTTTCATCTCCGCTCATCTCCGATCGTCGACTGCATCGCTTTCTCTCTTCAACCATCGCTTATTACTCCTACCTAAATCAAGCTGACATATCAACACAAAGAGAGCGATTCCTGGCTCTTCATTTTTCACCTTGATGCCGCCGGCCTATTTCTGCGCAGAGCGAGAGCAAATCGATGATCAGCGATTATACTTTGGTTCAGAGCCTGCTTGAATGTTGATGTCTTCTCTCTGCAAGCATACATCTAATCCACTTTGGACTTTGCCATTATTTCTCATCTGTACACGTAGCTGCTCACGTTAGATGCAGCCATGACAAAACAATGATCACATCGTTGTGATGAGCTACGCACGGGCAGATGCTTCCTGATTCTCTGGATCTTTGTTATCTCTGTCCGTGAAAAACTTGGTGACGCATATGCCGCACTTGGGGTGCTCATCGTCGAGCTCTACAAGCCATTATGATACAATTTAAACTCCAAAGAGTAGGCCAGTGCACGCGAACAAAGTGGCTGCTACTCCGAGTATGCAGAGATGTTTCGTTGGCCAAATAGATTGAGTCTTTTTGGGTGGCGACGGCACAAATCAAGCGGGCTTTCCTCGCTTTGCACTACACTTCATCCTCGACCTCTCTGATACACCATCACTCTAAAGATCGTATCGTCTCTCACCATGCATGCTCGTGGAGCTCGACGATGAGCACACCAAGTGCGGCATATGCCTCGCAAAGTTCTCCACGAACAGTGATAACAAAGATCCAGAGATCAGGAAACTCTGGCAGGTGCTCAGCTCATCAACAAGATGTGTATTCATTGGTTTTGTCCATGGCTTGCATCTTACGTGAGGCCTGCTTACGTGTAGCAGATGAGAATAATGGCAAAGTTCCAAAGTGGATTAGATGTATGCATTGCAGAGAGAATCATCATTCATCCGCTGAACCAAAGTATCATCGCTGCTCATCGATTTGCTTGTCTCGTTGCGCGAGAAATATGCGGCTGCTCAGGTAAGGCGAGCAAACAGAAGTATAAGGAGAATGAAAATACAGATGCCAATTAACTATGAAAACAAACAAAACGACGAATTTCATGAAGATTATGCGATCTGAAAGCTAGAGTATGGGATAGGAGTTGGTGCGATGATGACGGACGCTTTCTTCTGTGAAACGATAGAGCGATATAACTGATCACTGAGCAGGAGGTTAAAGCGACCGAGGTTGATGACACCATCATCCACCGCTTGTTCGAGTGAAAGAAGAGCCCGGGCAGAATTTGATATGATTCTGATGAACAACTCTCTAAAAGAAGAGCTCCTATCAACGGAAGCCGCTACATCAACAAATAATGCAGACTTACACACCTGCAGCGCCCGAAGTTGAGATATATGATCAGCTTATGTGCTCCATTTTGCAGCGTTAGCTAATCTCCGGACTGCTTATCTAAAACTCAAACAAGAAAGGGCCAACCAAGGCCAACATGCAAGTGTTGATTGCATTGGGTCCAGGCAATTATAACGGCAATTAGAATTCACAGAGGTGCGAGAGGCAGAGGAAGGCTCGCAAGCGAAGAACAAAGCCATGAAGATTTTGGCTGAAGAGCGCTATTGTTTTATGCGTGGATAGGATAAGTATCAGCTTTATTGCACGCTTTGTCAACTGGCTAATCTCTGGACTGGTCTCCTCATATTTAAAGGAGTGTTCAAGGGGCCAAAAACGCAAGTGCATGAGTGCAATGAGAAAAAGCACAGGCCCGTGCACGGGCTTTGATAGAAAAAAAAAAAAAAAAAAGGAAAGACACGAGATAAAAAAGAAATCGTAGGAGGCTACGATGAGCGGAGGGCTTTCTGCCTATTTTTTTTCCCCCACGCGTTGAAAGGCCGGACGCCTGGTGTGTATGAAGCTCCCGGCTCCCCCAAACACGTGTCCGTGCTAATCGCTGTGGATCTGCACATATTCAAAGCAAATGAGTAGCCCAGCAGCTACCGAGATCTCACCCTCATATGTTGTCGCTGCTGTTCTGAGCATTGTCCTAGCTTGAGAGGAGGGAGGTTTTTTTTTTTGGGGGGGGGAAAAACAAAAAGCTCTTCCGCTCTTCTTCGTAAGGACGATAATATGGACTATGATTTTTTCTGAACCTTGTTTCCGGCTTCAGTCGGACAAAAGTTTCACAGTGCTTTTTTATCTTTGATTATCATCCGTTTTATCCCTGGCAACTAAAAATAAGGCCTTCATATTCAGCATCTAGCGCACCACATTAATAATGCGCACCAAGTCATTGCCTCTAGCACACTCTTGAATCGGGATCGTAAAATGAATGATACTAGTGATACGTTCTCAGGTAAGCTGATGCGACACACAACGTGTGGTGAACGAGATAATTCTTGTTTCAGACGACATGCCTCGTATTGTCTCTTTACTCCTATCATTATTTGCTTTACATATCTTTAAATAAGCTGTTCAACCCTTTTCACTACATCCCCACTCTGGTAGCATACCCTTTGCGCATTCAATGTGATAATTCCTCCACTAGGTCATCTCCCTGAAGCTTATGTGAAGTATGCACTTGCCAACTCATGTGCTAAAGCCTATCTTGTAGGAAACCATTGCTCCTTGACGTAGCAATTGCGGCATTGAAGCTCTCTTTCGCCTTCTTGTTCTTTCCTTGTAGCACAGCAAGCTCTGCTTCTAGAGAAATAATAATGACGACATTGACATTGCCTTTTCGCCCAACCACGAATTAGCTGCATTGTTTATGTGCACATTTCTTATTGTCTCTTTTTCCACCCAATGCTAATTGTGCTGCTTTCAGATAAGTCAGCGCCTCCAATAAGGTGTGAGCGCGTTGCAGTTAAGTAGAAACTATGAGAGTCGGACATCGCCCGCCTTTTCAACCAATTCAATAGCCTCTTTCCACTGTTGAAAGAAGACAAATACCTCTAATTCATCGAGTTTGCATATGCAGACAGATTGACGTCGCCAGTTGATGCTGCGGTTGCCAGCATAGAGTCCAAAATCTTATCACCGGCTTCAACGTCGATGCCACGAAGCTTCTTCGCTGTCGTCAAAAGAATTATGATGCGCAATCTTGCAATGTCTTGTTTTAGTTGTGTCACAACTTGGATACTAGCTTCAAGTTCGTTCTGAATGCTATCCAGCCCCCGGCCTATGTAGAATAAATGGTATCCTCGTGAAATAAGACAGTAGCAAGCTCTGTCAGTATCTCCGATCTCAAGTCCTACTTGATACCCCTTCAGTAATGGTGCCATAGTATTCTGGAGCGGCGATACCCAGTGGTAACAGTAGCTCTGTGTAATGAATGCCGTGTATGACGCAGCGCTCCTCATACCAGGCTTTTCGAGGATCAGTTCTGCTGCCTTGGCCATCTCACAACCCTGGTGTGGTTTATCAAAAGGTCCACAGAGCAACAGGCCTAGACTAGCGAAAGCAGATGAAGCATTTACACCATGCTTCAGAGAAGTTGTGATCAACTGAAAGATAATCAGCGGAAGCATTGTTGGTTCAACCAGATACACACATGCGGCAAGATGCTCGTTCATTCTATTCCCCATATCGTATCGTTCATCGTCGAGCACGGGCAAGTTGGCAATATCTTCAGCAGATTTGTTCTTCAGCAACCTATTCACTCGAATGTATTCCCAATGATTGTGAATTTGGACATCGGCTTCCTTTGTGGAGTTGGTAAGCCAAGCTGACGTCTAAATTCAAGAGCTGCATCAATGGACTCGTTCATCTTTCCACGGTGAGCAGTGATTTCACTTTGATATCTGAAACTCTGTAACTCTCCTTTGTATCGATGTCTTTGCTCAACACCTCGTCAATAAGCTCATTCATAGTGTCGAAATCGCCAGTTAAGAAACAGGCGTTCGCTCCATGGCTGCATAAGTCTAGTATGGTGCCATAATTTCCTTCCCAGCCCTTTGATCCAAGCGCCTCACGACCTGCCTTGAAGTAAACCTTAGCTGTGTCGAATGCAGCATTTTTTGATGCCTTAATTCCAGCTTTTAGATTCATTCTTGCCAACTCATCACGTTCTTTGTCAGTGATTTGAGATGCACAATTAAGTAGGCCAACGACCTGAAAGAGGCAAGCCTCCAGTTCTTGTGGAGAAAGACTCTGCAACAAAATACTTCCAATTCTTCCTCGGAACGAGTCCCTTTGTTCTGGACGAATTAGTTCGAACGCTGCGGATTGGATTTGATCGTGCACGAAACGGCACTCTTCTTCATCCACCTCACACAGACCCTCTTCCTCAAATTCATCAATTGAACTTGCATACGAAGAAACACTACCATCTCGATCTGTGCTGGAATTAGTCTGGCCTGACGTGAGCAGAGAGGTGGAGGAGCTTCCCATTATTGAAGCAGTACTCAAAACTGATCTCATTGAGTCCCTCATCTCTACCCGCGAGAGATTTTTCATGACCTCAATTACAGCCGATAACCGGAAAGTAGCACCAAGGCAAGAGCCTATCATGAGCATTCGCTGCGTTCCCCCCTGCAAACGATTCATCTTGTTGACAAGGACAGATGCCACATTCTCGGTGACAATCTTTGAGTTGACTGCATCATCGTCCCAAGTCCATTTCATCGTGCCAAAGTTGTATTGCAACAGCTTCTCATCATACAGAGACCTTAGAAACATCAACATAAAGAAGGGATTGCCTTCTGTCTTTTTATGAATCGTTTCTGCCAATGATTTGACTTTACTGTCATCATCATCCATTCCCAAGGCCTCAGCAACAAGAGGTACGGCATAGTCTACACTGAGATTTCCAATCTTGATCTCAGTTATTGACACGTTCATTTGTTTCAGCTCTCGGATGTGGAATGCAAGGGGGTGATGGCTGTGGTGTCATATGAAGGAAAATAGTTATCAAGAATAAGAAGCTGATAGAAAGTGCATGAGGGCTAGATAAGTTCAAATGCATGTAAATCATCACTTACTCTGGTACTTCATCCTCTCGGTAAGCACCAACAATCAAAAGCCTTGGAATCTCTCCATCCAAAATAATACTCTTCAATAGATCCAACGTTGCTACATCACTCCACTGTAAATCGTCGATGAATAAGACCACTCCTTTCAAATATGAGCACACAACTTTCAATAATCGTCTGATTGCATAGTGCATCTGCGAGATTGATTCTTTACCAGCCAAGGCCAAATTCACTCGCCGTTTCGCAGTCCCCAATTTTGAACCGGACACATCCTCCGCAGATCCTTGTGTTCCCAGTAACTCTTCACACCCGGGCAGCACATGCTGCAATTGTTCCACATCCTCCCTATCAAACTCGTTTTGAATCTTATCTCGTATCAATGTTGCAACAGATAATCCTCCCGTCTTATTATGCTCTACTGTAATATACTTGGCAAGACGAGCCATGGCATCGGAGAATGCTGAGAGTGGCCTGAGTAATTTATCTTCGAACTTACCAGATGCAAAAGTGTGTCCCCGATTGGCGGCGTGATCCCCTAGCCCTTCGCGGATGAGGGCAGATTTGCCTGTGCCGGATGTTCCAGAGACTAATATCATCTCGCCGACATGATTTTTAGCACCATCTTCTTCGTCGCCATCCTTCTTTTTAGCCAACTCCCGTAGTTTTCTCCGTAATAATTTGACATCATCATTTCGTCCATGTAATTTCATGTTAGATACGCGGAGCTGGGCAATATTGGCTGTCTGCTTGTTGTTCCGCCGACTGCTGTGTGCGGCTGTGACAACAATGTTGGCTAAATGCTGCGTCGAGGAAGCGGAGGTGCTCCCCCCCGCTGATGATGTCGATGAGCGGTGGCTGGTGGCGCTGGTGCTGATCATCATACTTCTATTATTGAACTGCTACCAAAGGAGGTCGCTGTGTGGCGTGGCCGTGGGCGGGCCGTGGCCGGCTGTTATGTTTGGAAGCTGGAATATGTCTCTAGGGTTCTCTGGATGAATTTACAGAAGGTTTTCTCTGCTGCCAGAGAGCAAACACCGCTGCGCTCGATAGAACCTGATAGAGCAGAAGTGCAGTGACGGTCTGACTATCTAAAGATATAATATGATGAAGGTCAATGTACTTCAATTTCAATTAGCAATCGATTTGATTGATAGTGACCATACTTATCTCTAAAAATTCTACCATTATTCTCCTCCTGCACGTTGAGCTGAGCCCCGTAATAAAGCTTCCTGATTTCTGGATTATTGTTATTGTTATTGTTATCTCTCGCTGGAGAGCTTTGCGACGCATATGCTGCACTTAGTGTGCTCTTCATCGAGCTCTACAAGCATGATTGTTGCGTTTTTATAATATACTGAAGATGGTGAAGATGATGTTTTGCAGACGGGGCAGCAGAGCCAACATCAACAGCTCCAACTTGAGGTAGGCGTTGCTTGATCCCTGGCTTGATCGATGCTTGGTCGGTGGTCGGTGGCCGGCCGTCACAGACAAAATCATAACCGAACCATATGCATCGTTACTTTTAGGGAATCACAGTCACAACACCAGAGCTCCACGCCACGTACGCCAACTAACACCACCTGTAAAGGGAACTTCAAAACCCGCTTTACATTTAAATCACCACCGCCAGACCACCGCCGTTCTCTAGAGAATATTGTATTCTGTAAGACGAAGATGAATGAGGAGGAAGACTTGGCTGTGCTCATTTACAAGTCTAGCAAGAGTGGTAGACAAGGATCATCGAATGTGCTTCGTTTGCAAAGTGGCTAAATCTCTGGACTGCTTCTCTAAAAATCAGAGGAAGAAGGACGAAAACGCTAAGTGCATGGATTGCATTGGGAAATTACCGGCGTTGCTCGCAGCTAAGAACAAAGCCATGGAAGATTTGGAAGAACGTATTTGTGTCAATTGCAACATTGTCAAGAAGAAAGAGAATTTCGGAATCAAAGAGAGGAAGAAGAAGAAGGCTTCGGTTTGCATGAGTTGCAAAGAAGATACAAAAGTCAAGATTCGAGAACAGCAGAGGATGAAGAGGGAAGAAGCAGCGAAGGAGCATGCGGAAGTCATTAAAATTGCAGTCAAGGAGAATGCTGAGAAAGAGGCAAGTGCCATTCAAAAGATGAAAGATGCATATGAGCAATATATTACCAAACTAGAAGCTAGTGGCGGCAGTATTGAGAAGGAGATGACGAAACAGACAGACTTGCTTTACATCGTCACTTCAATCAGTACGCGCGGAAATGCGTTTGGTCCCTGTCTGCATGGCATCTACACCACTTGCCAAAAAGCCCAAGAGGCTGCTCGGAAGACCTTTGAGAAGTTGTCCGAAAGTTATCGCGATGGTGACTTCGTCTCTCAAGAGAACAGGGTTGCAAAGTGTGACATGACAAATTTTCTAATTCCTGGTGTTGAAGGAGCGTTTCGTCCACTGTTTGAAGTATTGGATAAACATGGACAAGATTGCACTGCCATTGCGATCAGTGCTGCCCGCCTCGGGAATGATATTCAACAAAGAATCTCCTTTGTTGAGGACACTTCATCTGCTTGGATAAAAGCAGGATATAATGTTCTGAGCGAGGATAGCTCAGCTGGCAGTACAAACAATGACTCAAACTCAAAGATACACGCGATTTTCAGTCTCACTTACTTCGAAAACTGGGATGAAGATGTCGATTTGCTTGGCATATACAAAGACAGGGAGGCGGCAATGAATCGCGCTCGAGTATACGCAAAAGATTTTATTGAAATTGACGAGGAGCAGATCGACAATTCATATGAATATATATCTAGAGTTACTAATGGATTGTTATTTGTGGAGGACGGGGGGTCCGTATCGATTGAAACTGCGACCTTAGATGAAGAACATGGCGGCGTTGATGGCAAAGAGATTGAACTCAGTATAACGGACATAAATTCTGTATGGCAAGATCCTGAGGTTAAATGGTATTAACTTGCAGTCACAATCGTTTCTATCATGCCAAATTATTTTGCAGCTTCCATTCGAACAAAAAGTATCTCAAGTGCTCTTTATCTTTGATTATCATCCTTTATCCTGGCAACTAAAAAGAGGATCAGATTCGCATCTTTTTGCAGTATCACAGGCGCTATGTATCCTGTCCGTGATGAATCTTTGACCATCAATCTATCCTGGCACGAAACAATTCAGATTCGCACCCTCCGACCCACTGTACCAACACCAACAAAACCTCATGAACAAACACGTCCTGGACAACCATCTTGTCCATGCTCGAAGGAAACCAAATGAACTCAATCCAAGACCCCTCTGTCTTTGTCTGTAAAAACGATACCCATTGTTATTTGTCTGTAAAAACGCCAGAATTTAATGCAGATGCAGGGCAAGATCCTTTCCAATAGTTGAAGTGTGAAGTGTGAAGTGTGAATGTTGTGTCAATCACTGTTCTGCAGCATGCACATGTTATGCAAGCTAAATGAGTAGCCCAGCAGAGCTAGCTAACCAGCAGCTCACCATCAAATAGGTTGTCGCTGCAGTTCTGAAGCATTGTCTAGCTGGAGGTGGAGCTCTTCGCTCCTCTTCGTGAAGGCGATACTTATATTTCCGGAACCTTGTCTCCTTGCGGTCTCCGTCGGCACCATTCCACGAGTGCACGTAGGAATAAGTACTAAAAATGCCAGCATTCGCCAAAATTCGCCCAACAAGAAGAGTTCCGATGAGGATGATCTCTTGAAACGAATCTTTTGTCCTTTGCGGCTTCACACTTCACGCACTCAAGAAGCCAGAGCCACGAAATCGTTGAGAGAGAAGCCAACATCCTGGCACATCATCCTTGCTTCATGACTGTTGAGAAGGAAGAAATCATAGCTGCATAATAATCCATCACACTGATTTACTCTTAGGCGCATCAACTCACGGCAAGATTTATAATAATATTCTCCATCGGCAGCAGAATCAAAATGTTCCGTGAAAGTGCAAATTTCGAAAAAGCCGAAGCCGAAGCTAATAATGCGAACATGCTGCCCCCTGCTATGAACTCTCGTAACCTCCACAGTCTATTCGATGACGCCCACGGCAATCTGCGAATGGGCAACAGCACAACAGACCACTATCATCGCCCAGCAGCCGGTGCCGGTGGAATCAAAGACCAAGGAGCGAAAGCTGCCACTGTTGACGACGCCACACTCGGTCAAACCGACAATCAAACCCTCTCATTCACACTAATCTTCCTCTCCCTAATGGTCGTCTACATTGGCTTTTGCTGTCACTATCGCAAAGTGAAAATCCGCCGGTCTTATGATGACTCGGCGCACTCTCAAAATGCCAATAACAACAACAATAGGCAGAGACGGCAGAGGGACAATCAAGCAGTGCTAGATGAATCATCTAGTGCGGCGAATCGAGCAGCGGCGGATAGTGAGGAGCAGCGCAAATTGGAGGAACGGAGGGTGAGGATTGGGGAGGTGCTTTGGACTAGATTGATTGTGGATGATGAGGATGAGGAGGGGGGGCATGTGGCTGAGCCTTATTTGAATGTAAATGGTGGTGGCGATGAGGAGAATCAAGTCAATGCCAATGATGATGAGAGTCATGAAAAGAGTGATCTTGTGGATGAAGAAATGGGCAATGAAGAAGCAGCAGCAGCAGAGGTGGAGGGAAAGACTCTTGCTCAAGATGAGGATGCAGCAGCAACAGCAGGTACACTTGCCAAGCAAGAAGAAGAGGAAGAAGCCCCCTCGATTGAAGAGACAACCATTGCCACAGTCCCCTCATCAAGTGAAGAGACCATTTCCACCATTCCGTCCAACGAAGATGTGCCAACCATTGGCACTTCCCCCTCCTCTTCCACAGCTGTTGCTCCCTCTACTCAACCACCATCCTCACCCTTTCGAAAGTATGCCGATGCATTATCCTGCAACAATTGTCATCATCATGCTACCAACTATTGCAATAATCAACATATCAATTGCAACAATGATGCAACCACCTCCTCCTCCAGTCCTGCTGGCAACAAATCATCCAACAACTCACTAACCACAATCACCCTCTCCGACATTCAACAAACCTACGGAGACGAATGCAACATCTGCCTCTCCACATTCCAAGTAGGTGATCGTGCGGCATGGTCGAAACATCATTTCAATGGGTGCGTGCATGTGTTTCATGATGCGTGTATGAAGCGTTGGTTGTTGGTTAGGGATGGCTGTCCGATTTGTAGGAGGCTCTATTTGGGGGAGGGGACGATGAAGAAGGGTTTGGTTCCTACTCCTCAGGATGACGATGGCTAATGAGATGCAATGGTGTGGATAAGAGAGACGGTGAGGGAGAGTGGTAGAGATTTGGAGAGTGGTGGTGGAGGTATGGGTAATGCTGCAATCATTACTGTCGAAGAAGAATGAACGAATGAAAGAATGTATTGACGAGAACGCATAGACAAGACAAGACTGATATAATGGATAAGTAGTGACGATATATTACTTCACATCTCTTGTGTTCTACTGTGTCATATAATGCATGTTTCTTCTTATTCCATTGCATCTACTGCGACACTACCAACCTTCAACCCATAACTCAAATTAATTCGCGATTCGCCAATGCTCGGTGCCATGAGAGGTGTGTCATTTCTCCCTTCATTACTACTTGGCGTCAAAATTGATCCCTGTGTCGTTGAATATGGTTAGGGGTACAATGTTGATGTAGAACGACGAGGGACCTTCCAGTGCATAGGATTGTGGGACTTCATAAACTCACGTACCTTTTCACGGGGCAATCCAAATGCCATGGAATGTTTACGCTCCTTCTTTTCGGGCATGGGAGTCATTGTTGGATGATGCTGCCTATTCTTTGGTTCCAAGATGGAAGGAGTGTAGCTCAAAATTGGTTGTGTACGATGGACTTGTTTGAATGAGGTTGCTGTGTCATCCTGTGGAGAAAGGAAAGATAGAATGCATTCGTGAGATGAGTGAACGTGGTCAATCAAATGCAACTGACGAGCAGCAGTGGTGCCAACACAACATAGTATTCAGACTCACCATGCACATCTGAATGCCCCAGGGCATATCGCTTTCGCTGTCACACAGCTCACGGTCTGCACAGGTAGAAATTTTAGAGCACAAGCAACGCATGAGAGTTCTGTTGAGTATGTGCAAAATAAGAAAGAGTAGCAATAGAACTTCACAATGATTCACCTTTTTGCATCTCCATATCACGAGTCAAACTGGCCCAAACCATAAATTTCGTCAGCGCAGATTGAACTTTGTCATCTGTCATCTCCCACGGCAAAGTGAAATCATGCACCATGCACTTGTTTCCTCTTCAGTACATTTTTCTTCAGGTAATACTTCAAACAACTCATAGTTTGCTGAAAGAACTTGTGTTTCGCTGCACTTGGATGGGGCTGCCGCGGTCGTTGCCTGCGGAAGAGATGGGTTGAAGTACAATAGGAAACATATCATCAGACTAGCAAACGCTCATGCATATTGATGCAGTTGATGTGCACTGAACTTACCGTACAAAGGGATGGATTGATCCACAGAGCGGATCGTGCAGTGCATGTGTCAACACCTGTAATGATATCAATAGCCGAAAGAAAGATGAGAGGGACATCAAAGGTATCAAGTTCAACATGATGTCTCTTTTGCATCTAATCTGCATGCACATCACAATTCTTTCCTTCTTCGAGCATCAGCTCAGCCGACAGCCGATCTTACTGCTACTCACCGCTGCTGCCCTCAACAGATCGAGCTAGCGCTCCTATGATTAAGATCTCAATTGCTTTCATGATGCAAATTATACTCTTCGATTGATCGTCTTCTTTGATTGATATATTTCTGTCGGTGTTGTCGTGATTGATGTGCTTCATAAAAGTGCGGCAGAAGAGTGTGTAGGTACTTATGGTAAAAGTAGCGTTCGCATCCTTGGTGTCATGAGCTGCGACAAAATCGAGAGGTATGCCATTTACAGTCTCTCAAGAAACGATGTATGCTATGCCCAGTACGACACGTACGGTCATTGCCTAGGAGTTCTTGGTATTCCTAAATGTCTGGTGTACGAGAATCAGCGAGGCCTTTCTCGTATTCCAGTAATGAGGTTCGGCGATGTTGCCGTTGGACCAAAAGTGCGTTAGATGGCACTTTTGTCTATGTCATAACAATTCAATAAAGTAATTCAACGTAATACCCTCTATTCCAGTCATATCCAAACTGTGGTAGAACAATGTACACATCATTTTCTTGCGGTAAGTTGTTGGCAGTATCGAGGATGAGCCATCAAGAAGCGTAGGCATAATGCCCAGTTGCAGAACATCTTAGCATCTTTAGCGCATGCAGCAGCATAGAAACGCAGCGACCATGCTTGTAGAGCTCGATGACGAGCACACTAAGTGCAGCATATGCTTCACCAACTTCTCCAGCGATAGGAATAACAACGATCAAAAGATCCAGCAGCATCTACCTGTGCTCAGCTCATCACAAAGATGCGATCACTGGTTTTGTCATGGATGCGTATTGAGAGAGCAGCTGCGTGTTGCAGAAGAGAATAACGGCAGGATTCCAAAGTGGATCAAGTGTATGCATTGCAGAGAAAAAACGTCCTTCAATCCGGCGGAACCAAAGTATCATCGTCTGTTGATCGATTTGCTTGCCCGTGCGCAGAAATATGCTGCGGCTCAGTTGAAAAATGAGGAGCAAGAAAAGAGCGTTGATGAGCAGCTTGATGTGGGTAGGGCTGCATCAATTAAGAGAGAAGCTGATGCAGCTGATGATGACGAAGATGAGGATGTTCAGCTTAATGCATGCATGAAGAACGAAAATGATGCGTTCGACGACGATGAAGAAGAGCGGGAGGTGAAACGTCCCAAATTTTTGTCACCATCTTCTCCACTTGTTAAGGTGAAAGAAGAACCAGTTGAATGGGATGATCAATATGATCCTCAGCTTCTACTGGAGAGTGGTTTTACGAATGAGACATCTCAATCGGCTGCCGCCGCCGACTCTACTAATGATCAGCTAGATCATCGCATGTCCGCTGTTCATCCAGGAGACCATGTTGACGTGGCAGCTGAAGAAGAGAAAATAAAGCTTCCAAGGACTGACCGTATTCCTGCAGCTCCAATCACCATCACTGAAGAATCAGAAGCGACGATGAGCTCAAAGAGGGAGGAGGAAGGAGGGTACGTTCGTATCCGATGTCGAAGATAGGTACAAAAAAGCTGGCGGCCCAAAGAGGGGAAGGGGGAGCCGCTGCTGCCGCCGCTGCAAAAGAGAGACGAGTCCTCCAAAAGAATCTGGTTCTTGCAGGATTGAAGTCGCTAACTAAAAAATCTGGTGCCGATTATGATTCGTTTTGAACGAGGAGGGGCGATGCCAAAGAGTTGGAAGAGCCACCATCTGCTACAAACTGACTCTTCCGACGATATCTTCTTCTCCAAAGAAGGACGAGGCAAAATCTGAGCAGGGGAAGCGTGGTGCAAAAACAGCAGGACCCAATTTTGATCCATCTCCCAATAAGTGCAATGCAATCACCAACATGAAGCAATTGGGGTGGACAAACAAGGGTGAGGTGCTTCCAGTGAGCTTAAACAGAGGAGCAACGCAGAGAACGTGAACGCAGTATCCGGCTCCATCTCACTCTGGTTGAGCATTCTTCGAGGTGCAAATCCTCTTTCTGCGGGTCTTCGAACTGTCAGAAGATGAAAGTCTTATTTCAAAACACGTTGTTAGTGTGCACTGTGAAATCATCAGGTGGATTGGTGGGGTAAGATTTGCAAGCGTACCTGGGCGTTGCTGTAGGATCCATGCACAGCGATGCAAGGAATAATACTTGTCCTGTTCATCAGTGTATTGCTAATAAAGAATGGCATCCGCCAGTTACAGCAGATACAGTAAACCATGCCAAATGACAGGAACAAGAAGTTGTCAGAAAGCTCAGAGTGGGCATTATATGTGGACCGATAATGATAGCGTGTGGTGTGCTGACCTTGGATTTGCTGAGGAGGAGATTGTGGAGTATTGTAGCGAACAAGTTCATTTCCTTCACGTGATATTGCCACGGAAAATTGCAATATTATTATCCCAACATCTTCACACTGATGGAGAAGATTGCAGTGCGTGGAAAAGGTCATGGCATGGGAGGGGGAAGCGTGTTTGGATGATAGGTAATGGCGGCAAAGGCAAGTCAAAGGCAACCGTATTGTTTCACAGATATTAAAGACCAATCTGAGAATCAGCGTCATCAAGAATCCAATAATAAGTACAGACACGACTCTCGCTCCCATCGAGGCCTCTCCGAGAAGGTCAAAGTCCGAATTCCTATCAAGCTCTATGCTATGCTCGAGCTCGCAGATACTATTCCCGAATTTGCCCAAAGCAGTCACGTGGTTGCCCACCACGGAGGAGCGTTCAGGATACTCGATAAGGACACATTCATGAAGGAGGTAGTTCCGATGTTTCTTTAATCAGACAAAGATCCGATTCTTTCAAACGACAGCTGCATCTGTGGGGATTCCGTCGGTGAGTAGTTGTATGGTATAGAATTCACATTCTTTTGTTTCTTTCTCTTCTCTCACTGATTTGTAGGTAAAACAATCGCAGACGAGAATCGGTAGAGGTAAATGAAACAAATCTGGTTCCACACAACTTCGTGGAGTGCGCTGAATCTATGTCTATGGATTGTCTGGTCAGAACAAAGATCAAGGGCAACACAGTTGACAGCAACGATGACGGTCAGAATTCTGAATTTCGATGATCTGCCACCACTTCCCGCTTCCAGACAAGCAACCATCGGCCGTGCGCTTAACGAAATGGAAAATGCCATCCTGAAGATACATCAGCTCTTCCATCGCGAATGGTTATTTGAAGATGTCTACTCTGTTTCATACCAGCTTCAGTGATGCCACCGATCATCGATCTAAAAATCCTTGCGAGTTGAAATGCTGACCTGAATCTAGATGAAGAGTTTACGTCGCGCCGCGTCTCTGCTACCTGCATTCAATGTCAGTCGAGGGAATCCCTATCTCTTTCCTCCGCTCTCACCTGCCCCGCCAAGCCAACACTAGCGATTCAATGACATACGAAATCAAACAAGTGCGGGAGGAAACGTCTCACCAAGTCCAGTTCATGCTATGCTCCAAGCCGATTTCAATGATCGCTGCTTCGGCCCACTCAAACCATAGCATTGAGGATTTTGAACCATTGCCCTTCTGCATTGATATGGACCCTTGTTTTAGTGATGACTTTGCAAACTTCATTGAAGGTGCAATTCAACTTATTGAAAGATAGAGGTCGCATGGCCAAGACCATTGCTGGGATTGGGAACGAACGCTCAAATTATAAATATATTTGACAATATCGATATGTAATGTAGATGTAGACGTTAGAACAAAAATAATGATAGAGTGTTGTGCACGTCGTCTCATTTCTGGTGACATCTCATTCCAGTGTAACAAAATCATTTCAATATCTTATTATTAGATATCTGAAGCGTCAACGCCCCCCAACGTACGGCAGAGGCTTATTTGGCTTGTTATGTAGCAAATATTTCCTTACTAAATGCTCGTTTCTCGTTGCGCCATGCTGCAGACTCCTCCTTGTTGGGCTATTGGTTGTGCATCTGCTGTAGATTTGAGTTCTGCCCCATGCTCTTACCACACTCCTCCTTTCTGAGCTTGATTGTGCATCCTTCGTTAATGCACAGTTTGACCTTTGCCTCCATGCCTCATACAAACCCCTCCTTGGACGACACGATTTGGGCATCCTGTACTGCTACATGATTAACTGCTGCCCCATGCTTCGATGCACACTCCTCCTTTTTGAGCCGATTATGAGCATCCGGTCCTGCTGCATCGTTTGCGCTTTGCCCCATGCCTTACACACACTCCTCCTCTCATGGCAATGATTTGGGCATCCTGTACTGCTGCATAGTTTGACTGTCCTGCTCCATGCCTCCTACACCACCCCTCCTTTGGCAGCTGTATTCATGCAACCTTCACTGCTGCATCGTTTCTTCTTCGCTCCATGCCTATTACACACTCCTCCTCTTCATGGCAATATTTGTGCATTGAGCAGCAGAACATATTTTCCATCCGACTTTTTGTTTCCTACTATCCATCAGCTGATGATTCAAAGTCTTGGTTGACAGAAGATCTCTTTCGAGTTGAAGTTCGCCGTTCTGTGGAAGAATGCCCCTTCTCTTTGGCAGCAGCCGCAGCAGCCCGGCTTTTGCCGTCTGCTAGACTTGTAAATGAGCACAGCCAAGTCTTCCTCCTCATCATCTTCGTCTTACAGAATAATCAATATTCTCTAGAGAACGGCGGTGGGTCTGGCGGGTGGTGATTTAAATGTAACAGCGGGTTTTGAAGTTCCCTTTACAGGTGGTGTTAGTTGGCGTACGTGGCGTGGAGCTCTGGTGTTGTGACTGTGATTCCCTAAACAGTAACGATGCATATGGTTCGGTTATGATTTTGTCTGTGACGGCCGGCCACCGCCACACCGACCAAGCATCGATCAAGCCAGGGATCAAGCAACGCCTACCTCAAGTTGGAGCTTGTTGATGTTGGCTCTGCTGCCCCGTCTGCAAAACATCTTCACCATCTTCAGTATATAAAAACGCAACAATCATGCTTGTAGAGCTCGATGAAGAGCGCAACACTAAGTGGCAGCTCTGCGTCGCCAAAGCTCTCCAGCGAGAGATAACAATAACAATAATCCAGAAAATCAGGAAGCTTTATTACGGGGCTCAGCTCAACGTGCAGGAGGAAGAATAATGAGATTAGAATTTTTAGATATAAGTATGGTCACTATCAATCCAAATCGATTGCTAATTGAAAATTGGAGAAGTGTGTTGAAAACACGTGTACATTACCCTGTTTGCGTGCACTTTCTTGGGCATACATGGTGTTTTAGGGGGCATGCGTGCACAGAGCGAAAACACGTGCACTTTTTTGGCGACATTAGCGTCTGCTATCTTTCTACCTCCAGAGCTGGAATAATTGTCATCTAATCATATTTGGTACAAACGACTTTTACTTAGAACATATACGAGAGGAACTAAAGCCATACTGACACACCAAACAACGCAAAGAACAGTGTTGTAGAACAATGGAGATGAGCAACAACATTAGTCTTCACTTCGAGGGCTGAAGAGTCAAAGGCTGAAGAGTCGCATCGGTCACGGACTCCCCTGCAAATGTCTTGAGCGGTCTTGGATCTTGCGCTTGCTTGCGCTTCTTATTGCTTTTTGAAGCTCTTTTTGTCTTCCCGCGTCAAACCACTCGCAAATATTACAGCTAAGAAATCAACAACCATGATCACAAGATACTTGAGAATTCTTTTCAAGGAGTCAAAATCAGACGAGCCCTCCTCAGCGAACAAAGTGACTAAGGTCTCCAACACACCGGTAGAATGGTTGTGTCTGATAATTCCATCAGGTTGTTGTCGTAATAAAACTCACGACAACGACGCTCGTAAGTACTTGCAAACGCATCTTCGGTAGGAATCTCAGCTGGAGAGTAGTCATAAAGAATATCAGTGTTTGTCGCTGCTGTCGGACATAACACTAGATTCATCTTCAGACTCTTCATGATCCGACTGCTTCGGCATATCCTCAGAATAGACACTGTTTGCAAGCTTACCAGCATTAGCATTAGCTGCAACATCCTGTTCATATGACCCACCATCGTCACTGTTGACATCGTTGGCGTCACTGTCCTCGAGTACCTGAGAACGAGTACGTTGTACACGTCTACATTTCCTATCACTGTGCACACGTAAATCATCATTCTTGACATCGTCATCGCTGCCAGAAGTGTCATTGTAAGGATCATTGAGCCTGGCAAACTTGCTTGTGTTGCTATTACCAGCATCATTAACTGATTTGATCGAGGATGATAAGTCATCAACTGAGACAGATGAGTTTGCTTGATGATGTTGGCGGGCCGAGGAAATTGACCTCAATTTTACTTGATTTGGCCCAGCTGGAGACAAGAAGTAACTATCGACACGGTTGCTACCATCTTTGCGAGGAACATCGTATCGACTCCATCCAGGACCAATAAGGTCGTCGCAAGCAATCAAAATGGGAGTAGTATCGAAAACACTATTTAAAATGATGGAGACCCCACGATTTTAAAGGTTAGAAATGTGACAGTGACATGACAACATAAGGAACATAGTGAGCACAAGCGAACACACCTGATTTTACTACCGACCGCAGGGACAATGCCAATCGAGCTACGGCGGCGAGGCGACACAGACACCAATGAAGCCGAAGAAGCCTTGCCTTCAACAGCAGGAGACAAGCCCGCATGATGCTCGGATGAATTATCTTGACTCAAATGATTGTTGTCGTAACGAATAGCAAGAATAGCTTTGATTAAAGCAGCTTTCTTCGTCGGGAAGGGTGACTGGCTAAACCCAACTCCTTGTAAGATGAACGCTAAATCCTTTGCCGAGTAAGCGTTAAAAGCCGCTTTGCCAACTGCGTGATCGTTTGTTGGTAGTTTGCTGCGTCCGCCAAGCTTGTCGGCAGCAATCTGGGCCAAGTAAGAATCCTCGACTGAACTCCACACAATACTTGTAACAGCTGGCGGAACGAACTTCGTTTTACGTTGGCCCTTGCCGGCCTTGCCGGCCTTGACTGAGGAAGCTGGCTGAGAACTACGATCGACTAACATGTTAAGGATGAAGGAGTGATTAAGATAAGGTAACAGATAATGGACTGTCA
>JAHBBA010000376.1:0-14829 GCA_018806925.1 Skeletonema costatum | reverse complement strand
TTCTACGCAAGAGCAGACATGCTTTTTTATTGAGAATGGTGAACTTGTATTTCCAGAGGGGTGTGATCAATCTTGCACTGGGGTGTATAATGATTGTACCAATGGATTTATACTGTGGGTCGGGCCAGTCCTTGTTGGTATGACAATGTTCTTTCTGAGCTTCTTTTGTACATTCCTTCGTACAGAGGGGACGAAAGAGAAAGATATTTTCAACTTTGGAAAAGTCTGGCTCTTTATATTATTTGCCATTTGGGTAACAACATCGCTTTCGGGGATGGCATCTGGGGTAACTTCTGCACTGGCGGCATTGACATTGGCGTCCTTCGTTGCATCAGCCGTATTTATTGCGGTTAGTTTCAACCGTGACGAGAGGACGGAAAATGCGGCTGCTGTATTCAATAGGCTGAGAGACAAGTATGGGGAGAATCTTGATATTGCGAGGGGACTCTTCGTCGTGACTTGTGCCCCCATTTTATTGATATACTTTTGTTTCTCAATTACAAATCAGCTGATTCGAAAGGCTAGAATATTCCCATGTTCGGAGCCAGTGGGAGATTCAAATGATATCTTTACCACTCGGACGAGGAGGCAAATCGAGCAGATGAAGACCTGGGATCGTGTTAGAGTTTATACATTTGCTGTGTATTGGGGTATCTTCTTTATGTTCATGCAAGTGTTAGTGGCCAAGCTGACGGTAGTTTTTCTGAGTTGGCTCATCGAACAAACTTCCTCTTTTGGTCTCGGCGCAGTGACTGCTATTTTGGTAGGAGTTGGAGTTGCAATGTTCCTCTTGCCACCCGTTCCAGGTGTACCAGTCTACCTGACACTTGGTATTGTTTTACCCGCTCAAGGACATGAAACTCTTGGGTGGGTTGGATCCATCGGATATTCCATCGCAATTGGACTAGTATTGAAACTCTTTTCAAGTGCTTTGCAGCAGAAAATGATTGGAGAAAATCTTTCAAGATATGTCCGTGTGAGACAATTCGTTGGTGTAAACTCCACTCTAATGAAGGCCATGCGACTTGTGCTTAGCCAAGACGGCCTATCGGTCCCAAAAGTAGCAATATTGATAGGGTAAGTGGATGCGAGGGTTCTAACTCTACAACAACTCAATTCCGAGATGCGTGCGCTCACATGTTGTTTCTGCCCTTCTAATTTGTCAGCGGCCCTGACTGGCCCACGTCCGTCCTATGTGGGATCCTGCGACTTTCTCTGCCCCAGATCATTTTGGGCACTATTCCTGTCGTGATGCTCATCTTCCCAACGTGTCTCACGGGCGCATTGCTGTACATGGCTTCCCTCAAAGACGCATCTGGCAATCCCGAGTTTTCTTGGGCTGGCACGGTTTCTACAATCACTGCATCGGTAACTGCCCTTGTTCAGTTTGGAAGTATGATTGTAGCAGCGTACTACTTGGAACAAACTGCTGACAAACGCGTGGATGATGTTGCAGCCATCGTAGATGATGCTGAAGTGAAGAAAGCTGACGACGAGGCGGCACACCTCAACAAATGTTACCGTGAAGTGACCCAATGGAATAAGATTCCCGTATTGCCAAAGCTTTTTATGCGGTCTTCACTTGCCTGTATTGTCATCAGCTGCTACATTGTCCAACTATTTTCAAGCCAATGTTTCACTGAGCATTCGCTGACGGACTCGATTGATGACAATCTGCAAGGAAATGTTGGAAACTTGTTCTTGCCGCTGGGGTGGATAGCAACTGGTCTCTTCAGCGCTTCGGTATTACTCCTCTATGTCTTTACCAGTTGGGGAAAGGTCAAGGCCAAGTTGAAGGCGAAAGAAGCTGCTCCAAAGCCAGAAATATTAGCCAACGGTTCCAGTGACGATCGCACCGATTTCGATCTCGATTTACAAGCAGCAGCAGATGGGATCCATGCAGATGAGTTGGTTGTATCATCAAATGATAACAACAGTGTTGCTTCATACCACCGCCGCCATTCCCACTCACAGGGAGCACACTCTACGTCCACAAGGTTTTGAGATTGTACTAAATTCATAATGTGAGGATTAGGTATCAAGAAATTCTCTCTGGTCTCAGCCGGAGTTTGCAACTTTGAAGTGCATGATCTTCTCCTGTGTTTTTTCTTCTATCATAATCATCATAATATCGACAATAACATCATGACGCAATAGCAATAGTCTTAGACTATCATCAAATCATTATTTTCGTCATCATTTTGCGTTTCCTTAGTTGTGTTGTCAGCAGCAGTGACATCTGCATTGAACCAGCAATCTCCATTTCGCTGCTCGACCTTCTTCTGATGACGGTTCCCATGTGATGACATATCTACTGTCAATAAGCTATAGTATGTACATGCCATGTTTGTACACAATCACAAGAGTTCTGCATTCGCGAGTCTCAAAGCTACATAATATGTAAGCTTTCTCTGCTTCATGTGCTGATCTGGCTCGGCGGTGATCGAAGTATTGTGCCGAAAGGTTAACTTAAATGCCAGAAGATGCAGATCAGATTCTGTCTGACTACCGACCGAGCGGCTTTCTTCGCTAGTAGTGTCTCCTTTGTCTGTCGCAGCTGTGATTCCCACTTCATTCAGCCTTCGCTTCAAGGAGAAGGCCTCGCTCAGGTAAAATTCTGTCCGTGGGTAAAAATTTGACAATAGAACAGCACGATCAGATTAAAGAATTGAGAGCGATAATAATGCAAAAGTAGTATGCAATAATAACGACATTCCGCAGCTAACGCTACACCTACACTCCTCAATCATGTTGCTCAACTCCATCTACGCTAGTCTTCAACTCATTTCCTCTCATGATTGGGAGACCTTCCGGTCAGCTATTTTATCAAGACCCGCTTTGTTTTGGAAACTTGCAAGCGATGTCTCTTCGTGTTCTCAACTACATGGAATGACCCTGCTACACGCTGCAGTTCGATATGACTCACCGCTAGACGTTATCGTCGAGATGATTCGTCTCTGCCCCGACATGCCGGCTGCTAAAGATTGCCTTGGTCGGACTCCTCTTCATGTAGCTGCCGGCTTGAAAGCATCGGCTTCGCTACTCACGATCCTAGCGCATGCTTGCCCGGCAGCATGCATCGTCCAGGACGAAGGGGGGAAGACACCATTACACTTCCTATGCGATAGCTCCTGCGTGCTATTTGAAGAAGATCATCACAACGACTCAAATCAACCCCAGATCATGAAGCTGTCGTGGCCTTGCTATCGTACTCGATCCATGCAGTTACGCTAGAAGACGACGAGGAGATGTCTCCACTTGAACATTCTATCATAAGTGGTGCATCGCTGAAGACTGTGAAGCTGCTTCAATCGGCAACCAGCAAAGGTACGCAGTTGTCACACTTACATTCCTTGACCACGTCAACGACAAGTTTGCTGCCAAAAGTTGAATGTGTTTCCAGTAGTGTCAGCACTGAAAGACCTCTCAAGAGGTGTCGAAGAATATCGGCCTATCAAGAAGACTTGAAGAATAGTATTGTTTGATGATTCGAGCGACATTTTAGTTGTATATTAGTAAATGTAACAGTGTTTCCTGCCTATTACTCACGTTTGCTATCATCGAACGAAAAGATGTCCTATAGTTCTGTATCCTTGGTCTTTTCTGCGTAGCAGATGAGCTCTTGCTTATATTGAAAGGCCACTGCATCGGCTCTCAGTTGCATTTCACCCACAACAGGATTAGAGCACTCAAAATCAAAAGATACAAAAAAACATCTTCAAGTCGTTCTAATCATTCTATGGAATGTACGATGTAGATTTTAAGATGTAAATAGATTCCATTGAACATGTATTACGTTTATACTACATACTATAATATTATGACACAGGACAGTTTCTTCTCTTGTAGACTACTGTTCACTGTGCAAGTTTTTTTCATGACGAAGCAGCTGCAGCTGGCGAAACATTGAATCGAGCTCATCATCATTTGCCATTTCATCGAAACAAGCTTCTAATAGCAAGTCTGTGTGACACTCGAAGGAAATGCAGGTCCGCCTCTCGACTTTAGTAGGAGGGGTGGACTCGATTCGTGAAGGACAAGATGCCCTACGAGAACACTGCCCGCCCTGTAGAGATGCCATGTCTACATCTCTGTTGAAAAGGGTGGCGGTGCGAACCGCTGGTATCGAGAAGTAGAGGAAAGGATCCTGCTTCCTGAGGGTCTTGAGGTCTTCTTCAGTGAGGTTCCGGGTGTCTATTACCTTCTGTTGAATCGGCTCGCCTTTTGTCGAGACGGTGAAGGAGTTTATGTTCATGGTATCAGCTTCAGCAGTGGCAGTGGGTGTAAGTTGGTGAGTCTTCTGAACAAATGAGAGTGAATGAAGGGTCCCATTTTTTTGTAAAGAGAAGAACACCGCGAGCAGATTGAGCAATGAGCTGGTGGTCCGAGCATGGGGAACCGTCCGAGCGAAGTCCGAAGCAGATGGCAATGTGTCGCTCATAATGTCGCTCGCTGTGACAAAATACAAAACCTTGTGCAAATGTAGAAGTGTAAAATCGGCGTTCGTGCGGATGCAGGGGCGACTATCGAGCTCTAAATTTCAGGTGGTGAAGTACCCTAAATGTCAGAAGTGGTATCAACTACGCGAACTCGAACAGTTTACCAATGTTGTAGTGTGCACCTAAGTATTGTTTCAATCACGCGGTGTATAAGCGATCTGCACTCAATTTTTCTGCTATAATTCCTACGTAGACCACCACGTAGGAATTTTGGTGTTTCAGACACAAAACCACCATGACAAAAAGCGGCTTCTACTAGGAGGTCATGGTACAGGAAGACCCCCGATGACTTGAGGCCTTGAGTGTGTTCAGTGCGAGTTTAACGCGCACTGCACCCAGAGGCCTCATTTTTGCGATCCAACGCAAGAAAGCGGTACCCATCTGTCACATCATCAAGGACAGACGGAAGGACCTCGGTCCACTGTCTTTCCGAGTGTCCCTGCGAGTGTCCCTACGAGTGTCCCTGCGAGTGTCCCTGCCAGTGTCCCTACTCGCCAATCAAAGCGGTCTCCTCACCATGATGCCCCAGTAGCTCCCTGCCTTACGCTACCGCTACCAACCTACTGGCTTCTTATAATACCCTCCCACTATTACTATTTATTTCTGATACTGCCTGAGTATTATCTTCTCATTGATGCCTACACAACACAACCACCCCATCATGAATAGATTTGCACGTTTCCATCATCGCAGAAGACATCATCATCGGCCCGGAAATGAATCAGTGGACGATAGCCACAGTTCATCAGGGAGCGAGAGTGTAGATGTAGAATGCATTGATATTTTCTCTTCTTCGTCATCCAGCGAACACCTTGCCACAAAGGAGAGCGACCACTCCTCCTCCTCTTCGTCCGATAATGAATCAGATGAAGAAGAAAGCCTACCCGGAGCCTGGAAAGTGCGCTCTCTGACGAATGAAGACAGCGACATTTCCTCTACGTCTAGCTCTATTGTTGACTCTGATAGTGACGAGGACGTTGACAATAGGTAGGCTTTCTTCTTCATCTGATTCATTATCGGACGAAGAGGAGGAGGAGTGGTCGCTCTCCTTTGTGGCAAGGTGTTCGCTGGATGACGAAGAAGAGAAAATATCAATGCATTCTACATCTACACGCTCGCTCCCTGATGAACTGTGGCTATCGTCCACTGATTCATTTCCGGGCCGATGATGATGTCTTCTGCGATGATGGAAACGTGCAAATCTATTCATGATGGGGTGGTTGTGTTGTGTAGGCATCAATGAGAAGATAATACTCAGGCAGTATCAGAAATAAATAGTAATAGTGGGAGGGTATTATAAGAAGCCAGTAGGTTGGTAGCGGTAGCGTAAGGCAGGGAGCTACTGGGGCATCATGGTGAGGAGACCGCTTAGATTGGCGAGTAGGGACACTGGCAGGGACACTCGCAGGGACACTCGTAGGGACACTCGCAGGGACACTCGCAGGGACACTCGCAGGGACACTCGCAGGGACACTCACAGGGACACTCGCAGGGACACTCGGAGGGACACTCGCAGGGACACTCGGAAAGACAGTGGACCGAGGTCCTTCCGTCTGTCCTTGATGATGTGACAGATGGGTACCGCTTTCTTGCGTTGGATCGCAAAAATGAGGCCTCTGGGTGCAGTGCGCGTTAAACTCGCACTGAACACACTCAAGGCCTCAAGTCATCGGGGGTCTTCCTGCCCTTTCGGTGGTGGTCCTACGAGCAATGTCTATGAAGGAATCACATTAATATTTAACTTTCTCGCAGAGATATGCCAATTTTGGTTTTGCTAGTTATTCTCTCTAACAATAATTTTGGTCAATAGTTAGACGATTTTACTAGCTAATGCAGATGACAATTTTGTCGAGGGTTTCAGAGATACGGATGCCAAACAGGAATGATTCGTCTCCTGAGATATAGACGAAAACGACCCTAGCACTTGTTTCGGCATAATAGCATGTCTAGGGGATTTAGGTTTTTGGCTTAAGCTAGTAGGCTCCGCGGCGGCCATGGTCAAAAAATGGTCTCGAAACACCAAATTTCACGTCTGTCCGGATGCAGATCGCTTATTGCAGCAAGAAGCTGCTTCTTTTTTGTAAAGAGAAGAGAACACCGCGAGCAGAATGAGCTGCTGGTCCGAGCACGTCGAGTCAAGCAGATGGCAATGTGTCGCTCATGCATGGCGGTTTTGGTTTTGCTGACCAAAGGCAAAAGACAAAATCGGTACAATGTGCAAGTGAAAGTAAGACTAAAATGGATGGAAGTAGATATTCGGCTAAGTACTTAGGTATAAATCCACCCAACACCCCCTTTCTCCAACAGAAAGCCGAGAGTTATACATAAATGCCCAACCTTAAATGACAGTTGTTAAATGAGTTTGCACTGCCAGGCTTGTTAGGGCTTTTCCATCTTCCATTGAGCCATCTGCATCTGCAACTTCAAAGACGAGCGGCTGATTCGATCCCTCTCTTCCTTAAACTCCACTTGTTCAGCCCCGAAAGACGAGAACATCACTGAAAGAAGTGCGACAAAGAAGTCTGTGAATTCAGCTTCCCAGATACGATACAGCATTAGTAAGCATTAGCATCGGATCAGGCTGACACCTGCATAAAATACCACAGCAAAAGTACCAAACACTGCAAACTGAGATAATACAAAGCCAATCCAGTATAGGCGGCACTTTTCTTCTTGAAATTGGCGTTTGGAAGAGACAAGTCGTACTTGCGCAATGTATCGTCTCGTACGTTAGGAAGAGAATCCACTACAGGGGAATCGCTCGAACTATACCCCCCGGGGAGTATAAGAATTTCAGGCTAGGCTGGGTCTGGGGGGGTATAAGTCGAAATGTCAGCTGCGTCTCATAGTAATCTCTAGTAATTAGGGAGGGGGGTATAAGAACTTGGACCCTAGGCTGAGATTTGGAGGGGGGGTATAGGCAAGTTTGGGGGGTACAGTTCGAGCGATTCCACTGGAGGATTATGGATGGGGGGCATATTTAGCGGGCATGTTTTGTTTGCCCCCCTTTTTGAATGTGGATACCCAAATCGGGTATCTCACATCAACGTTGTGATATCACAACGCAATTCACCCAATCATAATCATTGGATAACTTCGTCAATACTCCTCCAAATTCAGCAATTCGACTACAGATGGAAAGCTCTTGATGAGATCTATTCACTGGGCCTCTCCCCTTCCTCTCACACACGATCCTCATCCAAATCCAGTTATCCATCCATAATTCCCGTTCTACTCATCGGATGGAAGCGATGAAACCACCATTCGAAAGCTCTCATTGAGCTCTATCGATTGGTTGTAGTTTCAAGGCTTAATATCGATCATTTGCCAATAGTCTCAACTCGAGAGGGGTTGGAATCCGAATTTCGAGCCCCAAATCAAAGTCAAAAATCCAGATTTTGACAAAAGAGAAGCAAATCGACGTATTGACCTCCACCACCGCCGTCATTGTCATTAACAACATTAACGATAACATCAAATCCTCCATCTCCCTCGCCTGACGGCTCACTCGAATTTGTTCCACCGACATCATCAACTACTGCTCCTTCGCCTTACGGCTCACTTGCCATCATAATACCCATCGGCGGTGGTGTTGAACAATATCACTCTTACAACTACTTCGCCTTACGGCTCACTCTCCTCCGCCGCAACAAATTCATCATCATCATCATCGGCGGTGGTGGTGGATTGTTACGTTGTATCCACCGCCACCACAACATCCACCACCAACAACAACCTCATCATCACCACCACCGCCGAATAATGACTACTTCGCCTTGCGGCTCGCTCTTGTAGTTGTGGGTGATGGATGTTGTGGCGGTGGTGGGGTGGATGTTGTTGGCGGTGGTGATGAGATTGTTCAATGCACTCCTCCACCGCTCGCCGGGGAGCTGTCCAACAAGTAGCTAGTGATGATTAATGGACGGTACATGTAACTATTATCATGTTGCACCTGCATTAAAGGAAGTGTCTTCAGCGAAGCGTTGGATCTTACTGCACCTGAAGTTCATTGATGAGGCTGCATTAATACACAGTGTCTTCAGCGAAGCGTTCTTAGTCGGGGTGGATGTGGTGTGCCAACCTATCATGGACGGCACTGCATTAAGGTGGGCGCTTTTTGAGATTTTAGGTGTACCAACCCATCATGTTACATCCTGCTTTAAATGGTCAATTTTTGCGAGTTCGACCGCAGGGAGAACGAAGCTGCGAATCTTTTGGTAGTGAATATGGTGCTAATCGATAGAGCTTGAAGAGAGCTTTCGAATGGTTGTCATATTGTAATTTTGTCAAATATTGACCTCTGCTGTGAAATTCCGGCTGCGGCTGTCATTTTGCAGCTGTCTGTCACTTTCTAACCCCCTTTATGACCGAGACGATTGAATAAAAGTCGATATTTGGCATCCAAACACCTCTAGAACGATGGAGCTCCTCAAGGGCTTTCCAAAACGCCACTCATCGACCTCATTGGACCACTAGAAGGCAAGATATCAACAGATAACGGCAACATGGTTCATCTGATGTTGCGCTGCCACATCAAAAATGCGACATCAACAGTACCGCATTAACTAAGATGCCCGTCTCATCTTGCTGAACGGCGGATGCCAAATTTTTTGGCTACCGCTAAATATTGCGCCAACTCGTCACTCAAAATTCAGAATTCAAGCCAAGATCAAACGATGGCCAAATTTGACTACTTAGCCCGCCGCGGGCCGTGCACTTTGATACAATACTCCTTCAACAAACTTCTTGTCGTGCTCTAAAGTACTCCCAAGACCAGCAGTTAGTAGTCGTCGTCCATTCATAGTGTTATTATTATTGTATCATAATTTTCATCTCCTCGCAATGAGCAGCCCAAGAGGAGGAGGACATCATCCACCACCGCCGCCGCCGCCGCCGCCGCCCTCACCAGGAGCCTACGCTGCAAATTCAAATAATAATAGCATCAATAATTACGCTGCAAATTCACCTCGACCGGAACTGAGGCGCAAATCCAGCAGTCACTCTGCCGCAGCGACAGCATCTGGGGACTATTTGGCAGACGCAGAGGCCATTGTGCAAAATTCGCCCATTTCTCCACGGCAGATTGTTGGCAGCAATAATAGCAATAGCAATAATAGTAGCACGACCAATTATTATTCTTCGCCCAAGAGTCCACGAAGGATGCCTCCACCGCCGCCTCCACCACGAACAACGTCAGCAACGTCAGCGGCGTATCAACGAACATCGTCGTATGGCTCCACTACTAATTTATCGTCACCTCGACACGCCGCCGCCGCTGCAATTTCTGCTCCTAAAAGTCCACGACCGCCTCCGCCACCGCCATTGACCACCACCACTAACAATAACAACAATAATGCAGTACAAATGCAGCAGCAATCACGGCAGGCAAGAAGTGAGTCATTTCAATCCTCATCCACATCCATTGGGTTGGATGACAGTGACGAACACGAACAACGGTGGGATAGATCGGATCGCAGTGCAAATAATAATCAAGAGCATCAGTCTCCTTCTTCGTGGAAACATTACTCATATAATAATAATTCGGTAGGTTCATTTCGATCCACTGGTAGTAATCATTCAACCAGTCGACGTCGTAATAGTAAACATCAGCAAGAGCAAGAGCAAACACAGCATCACCATCATCGTAGGCAGAGTCATCGCAGCAGTGTAGAGGACCATCATCTCGAAGAGGATGAAGAAGAAAAGCAGGAGGAAAGTGATCACAGTTCTACAAACACACAAGACGGTAATAATAATGATGGTGATTTGAATCGATCCCATCGTTCCATTGACAGCAAAGAGATTACAGGGCATTTCTCTGCTGCAGCTGCAGGGGCGGCTGTCAGAAATAATAGCCGCAATGTCATTATGGAGCATCAAGAAACATTGACTGCATCCACTGCACAAAAACAACAACAACAGCAACGTGACATTGACGACAACAACAAATGCACCTCCATCCTAAAATCACTCCTCTGCATCTTTCCCAAAGTCGAACCCCTCCCATGGAACACATTCACCTTCCTCTTCCTATGGTGCATCATCCCCCCAGCATGTTACATCATCTTCTTCACTCAAATGGGCTTTGGTGAAAACATCTACTACGTCATTAGTGACAAGTTTGGCAACTATGCCTACAGTCTAGCATTGGGATTGTTGGCATCTGTGCTGGGATTGTACATGTTCGATGCAGAATGTTGGAGTGGGAAATTGGCATTGGTGTTTTTAGATGTATGTATCATGGTCATTGTCTTGGGTGTGGTGTTGTTAACACTGTGTATTGCGGATCGATTTCCATATGGGATGGTGTGTCTGTTTGCGATGTTTCAACCGTTGTGGTTATTGGCGGTCAAGTTGATATTTTATGGGGAGGTGGATACACGAGCCTATGTGAGTTGGTTGAGTGGTCCGTTGTTCTTGACTAGTTTGTGTACGGGAATTGCGTGGATGGCATGGGTGTTTGTCAATCCAGAGAATCAGTGGAATTTGTTAAAGAGTATGGTAGTTGGGGTTGGTGGCGGAGACATTCATTCGAGGAAAGGCAGTGGAGAAGGAAGCAAGCTTATACGACAATCAACCTTATTTGGAAAGTACAGCAGCAGAGTAGTAAAATAGTCAATCATTTATGTATCAAGTCCTAAATGACATGTGGTGCGCAAGCTCAATTAAAAGCTCATTCAATGTATATAATGGCATGCATAGACCCTGCGGATTTTAGCTCTTGTTGCCAGCATCACTTCATCCTACACACACATTGGACAATATCTTCCAAATCCACAAAATCGTCGATATCTTGGCTTGTGATAATCGTATCAAGGCGAGCAAGTGGCGTTTTAGAATCCTCTTGAGCTGCTCTATCGATTGGTTGTGGTTTCAAGCCGTAAATCGATTCATTTCCAATCGAATCAACTCCTACACTCTCCACCCTCTTTCCACATTCACCCAATCATAATCATTGGATAACTTCGTCAATACTCCTCCAAATTCAGCAATTCGACTACAGATGGAAAGCTCTTGATGAGATCTATTCACTGGGCCTCTCCCCTTCCTCTCACACACGATCCTCATCCAAATCCAGTTATCCATCCATAATTCCCGTTCTACTCATCGGATGGAAGCGATGAAACCACCATTCGAAAGCTCTCATTGAGCTCTATCGATTGGTTGTAGTTTCAAGGCTTAATATCGATCATTTGCCAATAGTCTCAACTCGAGAGGGGTTGGAATCCGAATTTCGAGCCCCAAATCAAAGTCAAAAATCCAGATTTTGACAAAAGAGAAGCAAATCGACGTATTGACCTCCACCACCGCCGTCATTGTCATTAACAACATTAACGATAACATCAAATCCTCCATCTCCCTCGCCTGACGGCTCACTCGAATTTGTTCCACCGACATCATCAACTACTGCTCCTTCGCCTTACGGCTCACTTGCCATCATAATACCCATCGGCGGTGGTGTTGAACAATATCACTCTTACAACTACTTCGCCTTACGGCTCACTCTCCTCCGCCGCAACAAATTCATCATCATCATCATCGGCGGTGGTGGTGGATTGTTACGTTGTATCCACCGCCACCACAACATCCACCACCAACAACAACCTCATCATCACCACCACCGCCGAATAATGACTACTTCGCCTTGCGGCTCGCTCTTGTAGTTGTGGGTGATGGATGTTGTGGCGGTGGTGGGGTGGATGTTGTTGGCGGTGGTGATGAGATTGTTCAATGCACTCCTCCACCGCTCGCCGGGGAGCTGTCCAACAAGTAGCTAGTGATGATTAATGGACGGTACATGTAACTATTATCATGTTGCACCTGCATTAAAGGAAGTGTCTTCAGCGAAGCGTTGGATCTTACTGCACCTGAAGTTCATTGATGAGGCTGCATTAATACACAGTGTCTTCAGCGAAGCGTTCTTAGTCGGGGTGGATGTGGTGTGCCAACCTATCATGGACGGCACTGCATTAAGGTGGGCGCTTTTTGAGATTTTAGGTGTACCAACCCATCATGTTACATCCTGCTTTAAATGGTCAATTTTTGCGAGTTCGACCGCAGGGAGAACGAAGCTGCGAATCTTTTGGTAGTGAATATGGTGCTAATCGATAGAGCTTGAAGAGAGCTTTCGAATGGTTGTCATATTGTAATTTTGTCAAATATTGACCTCTGCTGTGAAATTCCGGCTGCGGCTGTCATTTTGCAGCTGTCTGTCACTTTCTAACCCCCTTTATGACCGAGACGATTGAATAAAAGTCGATATTTGGCATCCAAACACCTCTAGAACGATGGAGCTCCTCAAGGGCTTTCCAAAACGCCACTCATCGACCTCATTGGACCACTAGAAGGCAAGATATCAACAGATAACGGCAACATGGTTCATCTGATGTTGCGCTGCCACATCAAAAATGCGACATCAACAGTACCGCATTAACTAAGATGCCCGTCTCATCTTGCTGAACGGCGGTTGCCAAATTTTTTGGCTACCGCTAAATATTGCGCCAACTCGTCACTCAAAATTCAGAATTCAAGCCAAGATCAAACGATGGCCAAATTTGACTACTTAGCCCGCCGCGGGCCGTGCACTTTGATACAATACTCCTTCACAAACTTCTTGTCGTGCTCTAAAGTACTCACAAGACCAGCAGTTAGTAGTCGTCGTCCATTCATAGTGTTATTATATATATTTTCATCTCCTCGCAATGAGCAGCCCAAGAGGAGGAGGACATCATCCACCACCGCCGCCGCCGCCGCCGCTCACCAGGAGCCTACGCTGCAAATTCAAATAATAATAGCATCAATAATTACGCTGCAAATTCACCTCGACCGGAACTGAGGCGCAAATCCAGCAGTCACTCTGCCGCAGCGACAGCATCTGGGGACTATTTGGCAGACGCAGAGGCCATTGTGCAAAATTCGCCCATTTCTCCACGGCAGATTGTTGGCAGCAATAATAGCAATAGCAATAATAGTAGCACGACCAATTATTATTCTTCGCCCAAGAGTCCACGAAGGATGCCTCCACCGCCGCCTCCACCACGAACAACGTCAGCAACGTCAGCGGCGTATCAACGAACATCGTCGTATGGCTCCACTACTAATTTATCGTCACCTCGACACGCCGCCGCCGCTGCAATTTCTGCTCCTAAAAGTCCACGACCGCCTCCGCCACCGCCATTGACCACCACCACTAACAATAACAACAATAATGCAGTACAAATGCAGCAGCAATCACGGCAGGCAAGAAGTGAGTCATTTCAATCCTCATCCACATCCATTGGGTTGGATGACAGTGACGAACACGAACAACGGTGGGATAGATCGGATCGCAGTGCAAATAATAATCAAGAGCATCAGTCTCCTTCTTCGTGGAAACATTACTCATATAATAATAATTCGGTAGGTTCATTTCGATCCACTGGTAGTAATCATTCAACCAGTCGACGTCGTAATAGTAAACATCAGCAAGAGCAAGAGCAAACACAGCATCACCATCATCGTAGGCAGAGTCATCGCAGCAGTGTAGAGGACCATCATCTCGAAGAGGATGAAGAAGAAAAGCAGGAGGAAAGTGATCACAGTTCTACAAACACACAAGACGGTAATAATAATGATGGTGATTTGAATCGATCCCATCGTTCCATTGACAGCAAAGAGATTACAGGGCATTTCTCTGCTGCAGCTGCAGGGGCGGCTGTCAGAAATAATAGCCGCAATGTCATTATGGAGCATCAAGAAACATTGACTGCATCCACTGCACAAAAACAACAACAACAGCAACGTGACATTGACGACAACAACAAATGCACCTCCATCCTAAAATCACTCCTCTGCATCTTTCCCAAAGTCGAACCCCTCCCATGGAACACATTCACCTTCCTCTTCCTATGGTGCATCATCCCCCCAGCATGTTACATCATCTTCTTCACTCAAATGGGCTTTGGTGAAAACATCTACTACGTCATTAGTGACAAGTTTGGCAACTATGCCTACAGTCTAGCATTGGGATTGTTGGCATCTGTGCTGGGATTGTACATGTTCGATGCAGAATGTTGGAGTGGGAAATTGGCATTGGTGTTTTTAGATGTATGTATCATGGTCATTGTCTTGGGTGTGGTGTTGTTAACACTGTGTATTGCGGATCGATTTCCATATGGGATGGTGTGTCTGTTTGCGATGTTTCAACCGTTGTGGTTATTGGCGGTCAAGTTGATATTTTATGGGGAGGTGGATACACGAGCCTATGTGAGTTGGTTGAGTGGTCCGTTGTTCTTGACTAGTTTGTGTACGGGAATTGCGTGGATGGCATGGGTGTTTGTCAATCCAGAGA
>JAHBBA010000374.1:0-16535 GCA_018806925.1 Skeletonema costatum | reverse complement strand
CGTGGGCTTCGCATCAATTTCCAAGCCACGATCCCTGCTGGCCAATCAAAAAAATCACCCCGATCTTTTCTATTGTTGGCATCACCCCTTGTCTTATTCTCCTTAAAAGCTCGGATCTTTCGACACACTGTTGGTAAGCGCCTCGTCAACGTCTCTTGTTGAGTGTAGTATGAGTTGGACAATGTCTAGTTTGCAGGCAAAGAGCCGCTGCGTGTGAACTTGACCTTGGCTCTCGGCCGAGCACTGTGTTTGACTGAGCATATGCTAACGCAAGTGATGAGATGATCCAATCCCACTATTTGTACTCGTCGTGTTCTCTACTCATCAGCTCTATGCTTGTCGGGCTATCTATATCTCACCTGTCTTGCTATGCAACCACTCATACGACAGGACTCATCCTATACTATTCTCGTAGTAGCTCTCCGTTTTGCAATAAAACAATCTTTGTCATCACCATCATCCTTACACATCATCTACCTCAAACTTACCCAATTTCTGGCACTCGAGCATCCTCCTGCCTACTGCTCGCTCATCACCCCACCGCAAGATTTCCCTTGGGTATTGCTACCTGGCCTGCGGTGAAACTATCAAACACTACGCAGACCCGCGTATGATGATGCGGCTCAAGCTGGGTATGAGATTTTGGTATTGTGGTGCTGCGATCTCCTGGGCAAGCTATGAGAATACTTTGAGAACTGATTGTGAGATGGAGTGGCTGTGAGTGCGTTCTTAAGAGTATTGGTCCCGATTGTCTGATCAGCACTACACTTACGTTCGTACATGGGTTTGCTATGATGGGTAAGTGTGTATTGTTTCTTCGACGAGACAGAAGAAGTTTTCCTTGTTTAGATTGTACTGGAATTTGAAGCGACGGAATTTTACTAGAATGCGATTATTATTTTTTTGCTTTGTGTCTGTCATGCAATGAATGGGATGGGCGAAGAATTCCTCTACCCTATCTAAAACTTGGCTGCACTGTGGGGTTGATATCCTACATTAAGTTATATTTGTACTTAAGCCTTCTCTCTGTGAACTTGCCCTGTCCTAGACTTCAAATCGCACAGTCAGCAGTTGTAGCCGCAATGTGATCAACCGACTGCCCAGCCAGGCTGTAGATGGAGCCGGAGTCCATCACAACATCTTTGCGAGGATAAATTTCGGATGGCTTTGGAAAAAACCCAACTTCTATGCGCCATACTGTAAACGGATTTGATAGGTTTAAAACACCCGTCGAATATAGCGAATCCTACTCCCACGATGATGATGCTACAAAGTAGGGTAGGAGGTGAGAATGTTTTCTAAAACCGGGTCATAGCAAATCAAAGCACACAAAAAGGAAGAACGGTTGCACACTCTAACTATGATGCCGCAAGCTAGCTATTCCGCAAGCAACGGCATTAGATGATGTGCACTGCACTAGATGACCACCTACTGATCAGATCTGTGCTGGGATCTTTTCTAATCTAATTGGAGAAACGGCCATACATTCTTGATCCACTATACTCGCACCAGACGTGACGCCAGATCTCTTTCCTTTGCCCTCTTTCGTCGTCCTCCTTTGTAGTCCGAACACCCACCTTGCTCAAGTACACCGTCCTCGTTGTCATCAATGATTGGCCTCCCAATAGAGCGGAGTTCAAGCAGTGGTGGATTGCTTCCCTCCACAATGCTTTTGTGTATCGCGCATTGGTGTGATCGGCTTTGGGGAACGGACCGAAGCTCATCCATTGCCGTAATTGCTGCAGACTTTCCTCCTCCCGAGAGTGCCCCCCCGGGACGTATCTTGATTGATTCTATTTGATTTCATCCTCCGTATTTCATTTCTCGCAAACTCTCCAGATGTCAATGAGGCAACAGTGTTGTGGATCGCCCCAACTAGATGAACTGTTGTTAGAGTCTGGGCAGGTATAAATGCAGTGGGCCGCCAATCCTACCAAGTCAATGGCATGTGATGCCTCGCAGAGCAGTGCACCCATGGAATTGCAATATCATTGTAGTGTCTCCAATCCTTCGGGTAGTCCAATCAGTCAGCTGCTGACAATTATAGAAGGCCAACCTTCCCAAAATTGTCAAATAAGGCATTATGGCTTTTGCTCAATGAGTAGAGCAGGCTGTGAATGCTCAGTTCCTCAATCGTGTCCAACCTGGTCACCAAGGTACTTCGGTCAAGGCTCGCCACAATTATAGAATGCCCTGTTTCCGATGATCTTGACGCCCAGCACTATTAATATTCGGCCCTTTCAATGAGGCTGCAACAATAGAAGCCCACTTCCCAAATTCTTTCGATCCCATCGTGAAAAACCTACTATACACATTAGACGTTGACGATGATTAGAATCGCCCGCGATGGAATAATAATTGGCACATGATTTATACAATTCGGACCCGGACGACATCATCGGGCACAACTTGATCGCCGCCCGTGTAGAAACAAAAAATCTCAGAATTATCATGGCGCCTCCGCCATCGATAGTACAGTTAGGAAGAGAATGGTTTTAATGTCCCCGACCCACAAGAGTCAACTTGCCAACGGGATGTAGTGAGCCTGCCGCTTTTGTTAGGTTGGGCTTTGGGCTCCCCCTTGCACCTTCCTTCCTATCAATAATCTTGCTGCCGTTTAATTTCTATGGCATGATGTCGGCCGAGGGTGATTTCTGATGGATTACTAACAAGAGTCATGAAGATGGTTAGATTCAGACTCTTGGCATAATGTGGCACAACCCCGCACAGCATCAACTCTTATTGAATTGAGCAAAGTTGCAAACTGGCGTGCCCTCCAAGGCTTGTTTTGCCCTCCTGATATTGTGGTTGAACAATGTACCTCCCCTGCCCTCGAATTACCATCATGCCAACGTTTTGAAGTGGAGGATTACGAGGAGGGGAATTCCGAGGGGAAGACAAATATTCCTTTGATTCCTCCTCGCTTTGCCTGACTCTCTCGATTGGAACATGGCAAACCTCCTCTCCTGTGAAAGGGGGGGGGGAAAGGGAGAGAAAGATACACGTTCAATAATACCATTAAATGTAAGACAGCCTACATCATCATGGAGCGCTTAGCGTGCAACATATGGCGGCACAAACACGGGGGGTGTATGCTCTCATGTTCAGCTCTGGCAACACATGATACTTATCAGACTCATGCCTACGAAGAGGGAGGAGAATAATGTATCTTATTGGCGCCGGTGAAGTTCATTGTGTCTTTGATGTAATTCGCTCTTCCTACTCATACTTCGCCCAAAAGTGATAGCGCATAATCTAAGAGGTCAACTATCCCTAACAAATAATTGCATCTTACACATAAGAATCTATTTGTTCTTCTGACTGAACGCAGCCAAGCGAACGACTGAAACACCCTCGTTCCGTGCTGTGATCGGATACGCATATCATTTATCAGATTCCACGGTTCGTCCCAAGCCAATTTGGCACGGAAAGATACGATAACAGAAACACCTAAGTACATAGACACTGACATCACGGTCATCATGATTGTATTGGTTCAAACTGAGAGGAGTACAGGGTTTGCCTACAAAAGGTGGTAAGTGACGCCAGGTATGGCAAAATGGAGAAACTACATATATATGCGTAAAACAAATGTTAGTTGTTGACTAACAGCAACAGCCATGTTTCATCAGGACCTGTGAATTGATCTAGAACTCGAGCCTCTTACCGGATCTCGTGGCTAGATCACCTTTCTCATTCTAACAACGTTGAGAAAAGGCAAACCACGTTCTTTCTTGATTCACTATACTCGCACCAGACGTGGACGCAGCTCTCCTTCCGTTGCTCCTCTTGTCGTCGTTCCCCTCGTAGTTCAGGCGGACTCCCTCCTGCTCAATGACACCTCCCCCGTTGTGATCAAGATTGGCCTTCCATAGAGCGGAGTTCAAAGAAAGTGTTGTACGCCTCCTTCAACACTGCTTTTGGTTGTGTCAGCTTTGTAGTGATCGAGTTGGCTGATGACGCGATCTCATCCATTGCCTGTAATGGCTGCAGTCGTTTTCTTCTGTATCAGGAAGATAAAACTTTTTTTGGGGGGGGGGGGGAAAATTTTTGACTTTTTTGTTTCGATTGATTTCTTGTTTACGTATCCAATTCTTCTCCCATCTCTCCAGATGTAAAGAGGCAAACAGTTGCTGTGGATCCCCCCACTAGGTCCATTGTTGGTTAGAATTTGGGGCAATCACCAAATACGTCGGCTTTCAATCATTTCACTCTTCAAAGGGGACGGCGATCGCGTCCCAGAGCCAATGCAAGTCAATTGAATGCATGTTCTTGTATTGTCACCCAATGCTTCCCCGAGATTCTAAATCAGTTAGTTGCATTTACAACTTAAGAAAATGCCGCATAGCGTCCAAAGAGCTTTACAGAAGGCATCCTGATTTCTAGTCAATGAGGTGCAATTGTAAGAATGCACTCTCTCCAATTGTTTCCAACTCGACGCCAATTCTACAATCTGTCAAGCCGCCACAAAAAAAATTTGCAAATAACCCTCGCTTATGAATTGACCTTGACTCCCCACAATTTAATTGACCCTTTCAATGAGTAGATTAGCAACTATGGAATGCATGCGTCTCAATTATTTCGATCCCATCGTGAACACTCGACTATTAAATTCGATGGCGGCGATTTAAAGAAGAGGCTCAAACAAAAATCTGGGAATTTATTGTTACGGAGTTATCAAATTCTGACCTCGCACGACATTCATGGGCACAACTTGGGCGGGGGATCGCCGCCCGTGTAGATAAAAAACACGTCAGGCCTCCTGCGCCTCCGCCATTTCGTGCTGTGGGAGGGAATACTACTACAAAGATAAATAAATAACGTCCTCGCCGCCCGCCACAAATTTTTATGCATTCCCATGTTGAGCCTCTTCACGAGACGGCATCTTCAGGAATTGCTGGTTACTAATGTTTTGTCGCATCGCAGCGTGGATTTCCAGGTAGGATAGGAACGATGCAATGCCTTTGTTATCTTCTTCCACCATATTTCTATTTGGCCCCAATGAAGACGATAGGCGGGGCGCCTTGTGAAAGCCCTTGAGCCTGACTCCATCCATTAGTAGTAATTGACACGCTTCATTTGGATGGACGACTTTTTAACAAATCGTCCTAGTCAAAAAAGGAGGTTTTTTTAAAAGGACAAGTTACCTAGCAGCGCGCTTGGACTTGAACTTGAGCTTAGGCTTAGCTGACAGCCCTATTTCACATGCACAGCACGATGGTAGCTCGTCCAGGTGGCCTCAAAGACTAACTGAAAACACATGTGGCGTAAATAGGTGGAAAACAATGAAACTTCAGTGCAGGTGAAGTCATTAATGTAAATGTATAATCAACATCAGCTTTCAGCCTTCAGCCTTTCAGCACCTCCTCGCTTATCGCTCCGTAGTCGGGCAGTTGTAGGAATGAGGTATCGTCCCAGACAGTTAGTTACAGTGGCCAGCTACTTTGAAAAAGGGTGGATTGTTTAGAGTGAAACGAGAGATCTCGGTTGGTAGTTGATTCGTTAATTTCCCATGCCCATGCCAAGAGTGTTGATGAATTGTGTGAGGTGGCGGTGAGACAAGGACAAGGTAATACATGGCAATTTGGATGGGATGACTATTGATGCTAATGATGCAAGTCACTCCCTTTGTTGTCGTCATCATCATTCCTTCTTTACTCAGCGTCTATTCTATCCAATTCTTTAATTATTGGATGACTCTAGAAAGGAAAGAGGACAAGAAAGAAGGACAACTGAGACATTGGGTACACGGTAGGACTCCTACCGGCTACCACTTCTTCCCTACATACTTTGTCTGAAGATAGGTCCTCAGGCGTTGAGCTTAATATTATGTGCAACTTCCCGTCATATATCCCTAGCACCCTAGCTGCACAAATGCAGAACAATTAGCAATTCATCATCAAACAGCTAAGATATCAAACTTAAGAACTTAGCCAAGACAAACAAATCACAATCATGGGCGAACCACCCACTCAAGGACTTCGAGTTAAGCCTGCAAATAGTCCTTTTTCGTCTTCAGAGTATCGTGGAGGTACTACCCGCAGCTCTTCAAAGGCACGAAGTAGTCGTCCTCCTTCTTCGTCTTCGAAACGGCAGCATGATAGAAGCCGTAGCCGTCCTTCTTCAAATTCAAGACGACAGCATGAGAATGACAGGAGCCGTCCCACGCAGCAGTGCCTCACACAGCATTTCCAAGGTTAGAAGTTGTTCTTCGTCGGGCGTTTTCAGCATGGAAGTGGGACGAGCCGTCAGCATCATGTAAATGGAAGGAGTCGTCAACGAAGTGGAAAGAGCAGCAGCAATTATTACATGCAGTCAACACAGTGTCAGTACACGAACGACAGAATCAGTAGTCAAAGTGGACGTTTCACACGAAGCGTAGTACGAAGCATCGGTAACGGAAGCGTAAGTAGTAATCGCTTCCAAACTCTTGAAACGAAAGAAGACCAACAGAACAATAACCTGTATGACAAAAATGAACTAGCTAAAGCTTGGCACCGAGAACGAGCACAGAGTAAGCGCCGTGAACTGAAGGCAAGAACTCCATCGCCAGACACAACGGAAGAAAGTTCCGACTGCAGTAGTGAAGATGACGAGACGAAATCATTTGGTGACATTGTAGGATTAGATGCTGAGACCTGGCTTGGAAAGTCTATTGAGCTGTGAAGAAGACAGAGAAGAGCCAGAGGAGAGACTTACTTACTAGTTGATGAAGGAGACGTCAGTGCAAACGAAAGAGGTGAGGAAGAAGAACAAAGATTTTGGATGGCAGAAAATAAGGTTTGTTTGCTGCTTTGTTGAGAAGACCTTGCATACGGCCCGCTACAGGGTTGTTTCCTGGATCGCTTTGTGGACATTGGTGGAATGGAGTGTGTGAATAAATTTCCCTAGTGTAGACCAGAATTACAATAGGCTTAAAATTAGCCCCTATATGTTGGTTGCAGAACCTAGAAATGCATTCGAAAGAGCTTGCAATTGAATTTAAAAAGCTTGACATAAAGGGCTATATGCAGATGCAACTGGCAAGAACGCGAGTAGATGTGCTCATTTTTCTTTCATGATGCTTTAACTACTACCAGTAGAAGGTGGATTTGCTCACATCATTTTAACGCAAGGAGGGGGCACGGATGAAGGAAACAATGTGAGCCCAGCTGAGACAGCAGCGGTTTCCAAGTTGGACCGGACATGAAGGTGAAATAACTAGGTGACTGTCAGTATTTAAAATTCGGGGGGGGACCTTTGCGCTACAAATTTTAGATTTACGCTAGTAGCACCGCCATGGCCGCACTTTTTTGTTCAAATGGTTGGTGGAGGTCCAACTCAAAAATAATTCACCGGCTGATGGGTCTATTAGTGTAAACCCCCACAATTCCTTTCCGACCCTACGGATTTGTTCATGGTTCCAAATACTCACACCTACCGATCCATCCGAGGTGTTTGTAATGTAGAACTCCTCCACTCAGAAAAGTGGTAGGGCAACCAGGCCCTGTTAACAGGAGTTTGGAAACGCAACCTCCCAGTCGCTACAGAGTGGAGTCGAGTCGTTTCGCGAAAGAGACGACGTTCCTCGGATGCGTGCCGCACGTTGTGTAATGAGGCTCTCTATAAAGTCTAAAAAGGGGTTGGGCGCAGGCTCTGGTTGTCCACGATCAGGAGGTCACGGTATTTCGTCATGCATCCAAAGGTGGTGCATCAAATTGCCGAATCCGCTGCACGTGATTGGGTGCAGAAACCTAGGGCGAGCAGTGATAGTCTCAGTGGCGTACTTTGAGACAGTGCGCTTCACTATACAACAAGGGTGCTTTCCATGTTCGACAAGGTCAAGGGAAGAGGCAAGACAATGTCCGCTCGGGATAGCTCCTCTTTTTTTGTTGCGTAGCACAGCCACAAGGCGATAGGGTGTTGCTGAAGAGGGTTCGTGTAGTGAGAGCGCCTGTCATTCTGGATTCAGCAAGCAATTACGAAATTAATTTGCTCGATTTGAGGCTTCCCGAGGAGGCGTGAGGAGTCACATAGCTCGCAGAGAAGGCTCGTGCTTGATTGCTAGGACCTCTATCGAGTGGAGCGGAAGTTCAACAGGAAAAGAGGATAGCGTAGCGAGCGGTGCGAAGCAACCAGCCCGAAGCTGAAAAGAAGGAAAGAGGAAGACTGCCATAGGAGAAGACAGATGAGCAGAAAAAGCAGTCGTGCAGAAAGAAAGAGAGGCACGTGGAGACAAACGCAATAAAGACGCGAAGAAATGATCGAGAGGGCGGCGGAGCGGAGAGCCTCGTTTTGGAAAATGAATGTACGTAGATCCCTCTGTGTCCATCCTCTATATTGTATGCTCTGATTGCAGCCGACCTCACTGCACAACGTGTGCTTTTACTTTCATATCGTTTAGAAACATCTCTGGTCATCCGCGTTGACTCTTCATAAATGCCGCGGGCAAATTCGTTCCCATGCGTTTAGTGCCAAAGTGCCACTCATATCGTTCCAAAGCAGCGTCAAGATGGATCGACTCGGCAGCCCACAAGTTTAGTTCAGATGATAGCGACCAAAATCCAGCTGTGAGGAAACAGAGGAGGAAATCTTTCAATGGGGGGTGTGGAGCCAACTTCTGCTGAGCACTAATGCTACTTTACTAACGAAGACTGCCGCAGTCCAAGGTTTGGTGCGGCGGACCTGAATGAATTTACGCAAGCAGACCGGTCACTCATTTTCAATTTACCATACTGTGAAATACATCTCCGCAGCGCAGAGACTTGGTGGGCAATCCAAATCCGATGGCACTTGTGGTGCTAACGAGCCTCCTCGCGCGCCTACCATCACTAATTGGCATGTCACAATGGGAAAGGATAGTACATTGGGGTACATATAGTTTTTGGTAGAAGGGAACGCTAGAGCTGAAAGCTGCAGTAACTCATTGAAGCGCTGCTCGCAAGTAATTGTCACCGACCGAGCATTGCCTGCTCCTCACCTCAAACTCCTCAACGTGACGTGCTTCAATAGGCAGCATTCCGAAGCAACGCCCCACAATGCCAAAGAGGAGTCGCAGTAGAGAGCGACAAAAGTGCAAACTACAGAGGAAGTTTCTCCGCAGCTGGGTCCCTGCTTGTTCGCGGACTCAGACTAGGGTAGGGCCACTACAACCAAAGACTCATAATAATTTACGATAAATTATGATTTTATTATTCATGGAATAGATGGAATATGCATCGTTTCCTTCCATGAGATTTTTGCTCCAAGGAAAGAACTCAGTATCCCATGAGCTTCTTCCTGTCCGCTTCTAGAATTACGTTTGAGTCGCCACGGCACCTTCATTATTTGATTTAACCAAGTGTGGCCTTTCAGTGTTACGGGAATGCTCGGAATTCTTTGATGCGCCCTGTAGTGGCGAAAGTTCGACAATTATGCCTTTCTTCGTATTTTTGTCCCACTTGTCATCGATGGTAAATTCTCAGTTTGTTTTATTCTTCTTCGGCCATTGGCTTTGTTTCGATCGGGCGCATGCGCTCAATTTGGAATCAAAAGTAACTCCTTTTGTGCACATTCTCTTAACCATCCAGAATCAGATGTCGAATGTTGCAAAGTTTGATGTCTACAATCCATTGGCCGCCTTGGGGTCCTTTTTTGGTAGTCTGTCAGCTTTGGCAAGGCCTTTCTCGGATCTTTCAACATGCAACCAAAGCTATCGAATATACCGAGCGGAGCGAAATAAACTGATCCGAGTCTCTGACCACCACCCATCCATTATCGAAGATAGTATTTTAATGATGGGAGTTTCTCACCCTCCCGGCAAGGTGAATAACATCCGCGGTGAGCATGTACTTGTTTCTGATTGTCTTCTCTCACGCGCAATGCGTGCGAACTGGGTCCTTCACCCGCTCTCCAAAGTTGTCATCTCTGTTATCTTTGTCACTAACTTACCGACGGTACTACGCATTGATTTCTGATGGCCATAACGATCTGATGACCTCGAAGTTTGCTGTCTTTGTCTCGAAGTGTCCGTGCATCGTTTTCTTCTCTCTCCATCTCTTTCATGAATTGTTGCTGTCAAATACTCCAGCTCCGCCCCATCCCCTGATAGTAAACTTTCCCAGTGAACTCGCGTAGATCCTTCACAGAGAGCTCACAACAAATAATCGTGGAAAACAGATACTCCTTTTGATGTCGTCCTGGGTGAAGATGCAATTGTCATATATCTTCCTTTGAGCAGGAGATGCACAATAATACCACCGCAACAAGTCGCAACCAAGGCACACATACTCGGTCCTTGTGCGTTATGGGTAAATAGTCTCAACGCAAATTTGAGTGTTGTGAAGAATAGCTTGACACCCTCTTCTTTTCCTAAACGTTCAGAACACCGCATCATCTTTGCTATCCGCTCCCATCCGCAGCTCTAGCAGAGCAAACGCGCAAGTGGCGTGGTCCCTCACCTCTTTCCAGCATGAAACTCGTGCACTTCTTTGGCTGACACATTGCGCCCTTCTACTTCCTCGAGTTCTTTATACGCGACGAGATAATGCGCAAGGGCAAGCAATGGATATTCCTGCTCACGCTGTCTTGGATCAGAAGGGAATAGAAACCAGTTCTCTCTTATCCAATGATCCCTGATTGAGGACACAACTTCTCTGAGCAGCGGTTCAAAGAACTCTCCATTGGCATTGGAGAGTCTTCATAACTGTGTGAAGTCCACCCAAAAGAAACCAATGTCGATTTTTGGAAAAGTTTTGTCCGTCATCATCGCGCGAAGAATCTTGCTAGCTTGAGCAGCCGGCTGTCCATCAGTACCTAATCACTTTCATATCATTGCAACCGCTCCTCAGCCGTGGGTGACAATGAAATCCTTGATTTTGTTCCATTGTCCAAATCTGTTGTTTCTGAGAGTCTGCACCATATTTCATGAGCTTCTCTACAGCAGCTCGTCTTATTCAAGTCAGCCTTCACCATTTGCAGCTTCGTGCCCGTTATTCTTTGGTAGCGGTTTTTTGCTGACCCTCGTCTTGGCAGCAGCTTCCGTTTCAGCGTGATCAGCATTCTCTTCCTCTTCGTCATCTGTATTGCCTTCTTCATTATCAACCAACAACATGGTCCCAACATCATTTCCACCAATTTCGTCTGTCACATCAGTGGAGCGTGGTCCTCTAGGCATCAAATCAACATGCTGCGTGGAGGCTCGGTGTTACAGTGGCTTGATTGCTCCTACCACCATTATCACAGCCCTTTCTCAGTTTTTCTATCCTCCATCGCCTTCCTCGTTTCTGAGTTGATAATAAGGTCGATTCGCGGCAGTATTGCTCCAACTCCATGGTTGTTCGTTTCATTAGAGTCTCGTTGTAATCAATCGCAACTTGGATATCATTCATTATGCACTCAGCCAATTTGTTTATTATCATCTTGAGTAATACCAATGATGGGTTTCAGCAAGGCTAGTTTCATTTCATCTGTTTGTTTGCAGCATTGATCTTCTCCTCCCAGTTGACGGATGCCTCTCGCGAAATCCTGCATGGACGGATCATCATCAATGCACATAGGAAACCTAACTTCTTGAGTTCTGCTTCCGCTATCACAACGATATTAACTACAATCCACTGGTCGTACGAAGCCTGACGGCCCAATACTTTGTAGCCGATGTTGTCAAATAGAATCAACACCAAATCACGCGGATTTAGCTTTATCCCATTCTTCATCCTCTTCACCACCTCATCATGTCTAGTCTTCATCTGATATGTCTTACTCGGGGCTAAATGAAGGGCAGAGGCGAGCAGATGAAACTCCCCCGTCACTCTTTGGCGGTGGAGTACCTCCTTTAGCATCAATTGACATTCCAATGGGTGAGGGACACGACCTCTCATCATAACATCCGATGACACCACAGCAGCGGCAAGGAAGTTGCTCTGGTGATCCTGGTTTCCAGCCGAGAGAATTTTGTCCGTACAACTTGAGAGTTACCAGTGGCTACGCCGTATAGAAACATATCGATGACTCTCATGTTTTGACATCGAAATTCCATCAATTCACGTGGGGAGAGAACGGGACGGTGTTTCCCCTTCGGCATGCTCGGTTGAATGATAACTGGATGTATAAATGCAGAGAATTTCCCAACCGATGCTAATGCTGCATCCTCGTCCTTTATGCCAGCATCCTTTCCAATGAAGAGTGTTGAAGCTATCGTTGCTATTGACATTAGTCCACCAGCATTAGTTGCAATGGCGGCGAATAAAACTACGGCCATCCCTTCAGGATCCTCGATCAAATCATTCGTGTGCTTCTCAACCAAAAATTCAACGGGTAAATTTTCCTCTGCATAGGTGTCAGGGACGATTGAAGAGTTCTTCAGTGTCTCTTTCTCTTCACGATTGCTCATGAATTTGCATCCGTCCCGAAATATTGTTATTACATGATGCAACAGGGCAAACATGCGCCATTTGGCCACGAGAGGTATGCGACTTGATAGTGCATAACGTGCATAATTCATGGCCACACGGCGAGACGATGACGTGATCATCAGTATTTGCGATTGATTGACTGCAGCAGGCACACACCAGGCCATCATGATGAGCGGCGACATTGTCAGATTCGTTTTGAGTAGTTTCATTGCTCTCCTGCTCCGCCCTATCCGACCTAGCACGAAGGCGAGCCTCACGGTCACTCAATTCCCGTCCATCTCTCACCCTCTTACTTCCATGGCCACTAGGGCCCGAAGAACACCCTCCCGGCATGGTTAATAGGGGTGTTTGTCCTACCGTTTTGGTTGGAGAATCGATTACAACCGCTGCTTTTCTCCGTCGGAGTCTTTATGAATGATTTACAGAGGGCTAAAGATCATGCATTTTGCTAGCTTAAGGTCGATTTAACTAGTGATAGGTAAATTAAAAAAAGTGCGGCCATGAATCTACCGTAATTTAAAAGGCCATGAATCTACCGTAATTTAAAAACCCAGTTCCGGCAAACAAATATACGCCATCGGGATGACTGTTCCCACCCTTCGCACCATCTTTTATTATTCAAGCACTTGGGCAAGAGGATACTTAGGAGCCTTAGCCGTCGCAGGATGCAGGCAGTAGATAGTCGCACGCGTTACGGTTACTCAGTTGCGTGGCGGTAGGCGGTATGGTCCGGGTGGCGGCATGAATGAAGGCGGCCGGGTGAAAAGGGTAGTACATGGTGTCACAAATCGCATTACATCATACTTATGACCACACACTCTTCTTATTTATCACACCACGGTACAATGTCATACATTCTGTGTAGTCACATGATGATGTGTCCAGCCAACAACGTGAGTACAATAGTCGACACTGCGATACCTTAGGTAGGTATGGTAGGTTAGTTGGGTCCGTCAGAACGGTTGTCATAAATAAAGTGGCGTGTGATTGTGACCACACTGTAGTGCTTTGTTCGCAATGCTCCAAGAATGGACGGCTTTAGAATAAACGCTTCAAGTTCAAGAATGAAAACGACAATCAAAATGATTTTGTTTAGGCTACTAAAGTTTAGGTTTAGCTTATATAACATATAAAACTGACAATTACTACTACCAAAGCATGTGCAAGACCAAATTGTTCGTGGTCATTGAAAAGCATTTTAGACCGCATGTGCTTGAGATCAACACATGGTGTGTCACAAACATCACCGATGTGAGCACTAGTGTGCATGTGCATTTGCCATAACGCTGTCCTAACCCAGAGGCAGAGTAGGACTAGGACTGTCCTTAAAATCGACTTCATCGGGACTCATCAGTATCTGGAACACGTTCTCCAAAAGGTAACGGATAGTGCTCTGGTCCATATGGGGATGCATTCAGCATATTGCGACCTACTCGTGTTGCATTCTGCCCAAACACTCGTCTATACATTTCATCATAGTTTCCTACCGCAATGATGGCGTCACGCAGTAGTCGTTTCAAGCCAGTGCCAAATAGGCTGACAAGAGGCATTTCATTCGACGTCATCTGCGTGATGCCATTTTCTTCCGCATCGATTATGGCCATGACAACCCAGTACACTAAATCGGTAAATTGGGCATCAGCTTCTTGTGTTACAAGCGAGAAAGCTTTCTCGGCTGTCGAATTTCCTCTACTTGGGCCGCCTTCGTAGAAATATGGTCTCGAAAATGACAAGCCTGGACTAAGGATGTTGCTGTTCATATTCACCTCCCCTCCAGCATAGACATCGATATCTCCATTTTCCAAAGCTAGGGAAATGTTTCTATATTCAGAAGCAGGAAAATTCTTGAACGAAACATTATCCGGTGCACGTTGCAAGATGCTTGCAGACAGGGCTCGACAAAACTCCATGTCGAGCCCAACTCTTCCGTCAGAACTAGGTTCCTGTGCATCTTCAAGAATGCTTGAGCTATTGCTATGGCGAAGTCGAAGTGGGATGCCGCAGCGGAGAAACCCTCTTTCGAGAATGCTCTCAATCACTCCGCCCTTGATGGGCCCAGGGCCAATTGTATCAACGTTGCCAAAAGGGTGAGAAATCAGGAGCCCTGTCTCGCCATGGTTGATCGTATCCACTTTGAGACGGGCTGAAATTGGTTCCAAGTGTCTAGCGTATATTTCACCGTAGTTTCCCACAGCAGCCAATGCATTCTTAAACATATCTTCGTACTCATCTCCAAAGAAATCCCCTGTCTGGGTGAAGGTATCAGCTGTCATCATGGTGACGTTCTGTGCTTCGGCATGAAACAGACTTTGAAGAACCAATTCGGCGAAATCTGCAAATTCAGGATCACCATCCCGTGTCACAATTGCAAGAGGTTCCTTTGTGAAAGCGTTAACACCCTGAGCATAGGGCCCATCGTATCCAAGGGCTCTCAATTCCGCATCTGAAGCTGAAGCCTGGTGACGTTCGGTTTGAATGACATTACATTTGCCTTCAATCAAGTTCTTGATAGATTCTTGTCGACTTTCTTCGGCGACGATATTGGAAGCTGGAAAGAGATCCTCAGTCTTGTCATACCATGTTGTACCGATACGGGAACAAATACGGATGCTGGCACATTCCCCAATTACACTAAGTTTGTCGGCGCATGTCACAAATTCAGGGACACCATTGAAGGTCATACCATCATACAAATATGGAGAAGAGAACGAGAATCCCATCCCTGCCGATACTTCGTGAACATCTCTTTCAAACGTGTGAGTAGCGGCGGCAATGAGCACATCAAACTCCCCATTTGCAAGTTGAACAAACCGATTCATCTCCGTCGTTTGGATAAGCTCGTAGCGGTACGAGCTTCCAAGTGCAGCCGCTGCAACAGCCTTGCAAAGGTCAATCTCGAATCCCTCCATCTCATTTGTTTCGTTGTTGATAGAGCTGAATCCAAACCGATCGTAAACAGTGCCACATCGGAGAACTTTACGTTCCTGTAGAGCTTCCAAAACAGGAGGATGCACTTGAGCATCAGCCTCGGATCCATCATCGTTTTTCTTTTGATCAATAAAGAAAACCGCTAGGCCCACTGCAATAGCTACCGTACCCAGAAACAATACAACACCAACGGTCAATCTTTTTTTCTTCATATTGCTGCCTAAAGGCACACCCTCAACAACAGGCATTCCTTCCAATTGAGACCGTGTTCGTTCAAGCTCCAATTGAGTCTGCGATCTAGCCAGCTGCTCGTGGAGTTTATCAATTATCACCGCCTGTTCATCGTCATCTGGGACTACATATGCCTCAATAAGTGTTTGAGTTTGATTTTCAATGTCGTCATTACTATCAGCATCTGCATCTGATTCTTCATATTCATATTTATGTGCTGATTGAGATCCAGTGTGGATTCCACCTCGAGAGTCTGGCTCAGGAACAAACACAACCCCTGGTTGAATGGGTATGTTGTCTTCGTTGATTGTAGTAACATAAGCAGAGATCATCTTTTCATCACCTCTAACCACTGCGGCACTATTAGAAATCACGTCACCAGAAGAAGCGGGGGCGGTGCCTTTTGACTGGTCAGATAAATCGCCCTCGCCCTTTACGACTTCATGTACATGTCCATCTTTTTTCGGTGCTTCTTCTTTAAGTCCTGACGGACACGAAGCATCGTCATCGTCACTTGCCATGTCAGCGTTAATATTCGTGTTTGGGTTGAGTGAACCAGTAAGAAGTTTGTCACTCAATCGGGCTTCAAAGCTGTCGACAGCTGCAAATGCTTTCCTCCCCTTCTGCTTGCTCTCTCGCTCCTTGCCATCGTTGGCACGAGCTACTTCAGCGTTTACTTCTGCAGCAGCAGCTGCTGCTGAGGCTGGCTCCCCCTCTGTCGTATGCCCTTTGGAACCGGTAAGAAGTTTGTCATGCAATCGGGCTTCAAAGCTGTCGACAGCTGCAAATGCTTTCCTATCCATCAGCTTGCTCTTTCGCTCCTTGTCATCGTTGGCACGAGCTACTTCTGCGTTTACAGCTTCAGCTGCAGCTGCTGCTGAGACTGGCTCCCCCTCTGTCGTAAGTCCATCGCCCTCCTTCATAGTATTGGTAGGTTGAATCCAGGACATCAAAGGACAGTGTCACGGAACAGTCTGCAAATGGTGACTCTCTGCAAAATGGTTT